>WBZZ01005771.1:187500-193158 GCA_019918135.1 Paulinella micropora | reverse complement strand
AAAAAAAAAAAAAAAAAAAAAAAAAAAAAAAAAACCACACGTTTTCTAAATTTGCGGTAATGATATTGACAAAAATGCCATAAACCCACCCTTTCTAACCAGCTGCAGGTTGGGTCTTTTTCTTGTCCTTCTGGTTGTCAACCGTAGCTAACCGTTCCAGTAGAGATGTCATTCGCAGAGCAGAGGGCCAAACTCCTGTTCGATCCTGGTACACATCCTGTACATAAACCACAAAAATCAAGCAAGAAAAGGAAAGCTATGAAGCATACATTCGTGCGAATTAAGCTTCGTTTTCGCAACCTGTCTTAGCGGTATGAGAAAAATTTTATTGGCGATAACTGTGCTTTACTTTTACTTCAGCCAAACGGCCCACTTGCTTTGTTAATTCCTGTTGCCCTCAGATGTACATTCCGCATACTCGCAGTCAAATGAAGTAATAAATGATTTTGTTTCACCGCAAAATTTCAGGGAAAATGATCGAAAGCACTAGAAAGTGATTTGTTGTCTTTTGTATTAATTTATATTTATATTCAAATTTAATATTTATATTTATATTTATATTTATATTTACATTTATATTTATACTTATATTTATATTTATATTTATATTTATTTATATTTATATTTATATTTATATTTATATTTATATTTATATTTATATTTATATTTATATTTATATTTATGTTAGTTCATGTTCATGTTCATGTTTATGTTTATGTTTGTTTATGTTTATGTTTATGTTTATGTTTATGTTTATTTTTATTTTTATGTTTATGTTTATGTTTATGTTTATGTTTATGTTTATGTTCATGTTTATGTTTATGTTTATGTTTAATGTTTATGTTCATGTTTATGTTTATGTTTATGTTTATGTTTATGTTTATGCTTATGTTTGTGTTTACATGTATATTTATATTTATATTTTTATATTTATATTTTTATATTTATATTTATATTTATATTTACATTTATATTCGTATCTAAATCTATATTTATATTTATATTTTGATTGATATTTTTATTTTTATATTATATATTTATATTATATCTATATTATCTTTATGTTGATATTTTATTTTTTATATTATATATTTATATTGTGTTTATATTCATGTTCATATTTATATTTACTTTATGTTTATATTTGTAATATCATTATGTTTTTATGTTTATACTTATGTTACATTTATGTTTACATTATATTTACATTCATATTTACATTCATCATATGGAAATATTTATATTTATATTTATATTTATATTCATATTTATATTTATATTTATATTTATATTTACATTTATGTTCATATATGTATTTATATTAATATTTGTATTAATATTTATATTGAAATTTATACTGAAATTTATCTTATATTTAATATTTATATTATATTTATTCATATTTATATTTATATTTATATTTATATTATTTATATTTATATTTGTATTTATATTTTATATTTTATATTTATATTTGTATTTGATTAAATTTATATTTACTTAATTTCATGTGTACATTTATATGTATATTTATATTTATATTTGTATTTGTATTTGTATTTTTATATATACATTTACATTTACATTCACATTTACATGTACGTTGACATTTACATGTACCTTTACGTTTACGTTTACGTTTACATTTACCTTTTTACGTTTACATTTACGTTTACATTAATATTAATATTTATATTTATATTTATATTTACATTTACATTTACATTTATATTTATATTTATATTTGTATTTATATTTATATTTATATTTATTATTTATATTTCATTTACATTCATGTTTATTATACTTCATTTTTATTGAATTTTACGATCATCATCGTCATTGTCTTTATCATAGATATCACCATTATCGTTATCGTTGTCATCATATCATGGTCATCGTCGTTATCAACCATTATCATTATCATTATCATTATCATTATCATTATCGTTATCATGACTGTTACCATTACCATGAACATTCCTTACCATTCAATTACATTATATATTTGTTCATGTAAGTATAAAGAACTGTGTGACTTTCAAGAGACCATGTTTGTCCAGCCTGGTCTGTGCGTGTTGTGTCTACGTGTGTCAGATCCAGAGGGTGTACCTGAGGGCATTAGTCCGTGGTTGATCGAGCGCAAGCAGTACTACCGACCCAGTCCGTGCTCGTTCCCTGCAGGCTGCTGGCGTTTGCTGCTGCTGCCGATGAAGAGCAGCTCGATGATGATAATGTGCTCTTTGGCTGCTGACTTCTGGCGTTTGCTCCTGCTGCCGATGATGATGATGTGCTCTTTTCCTGCTGACTGCTGGCGTTTGCTGCTGCTGCTGCTGCTGGCGTCTGCTGTTACTCCTCTTTCTTCTTCTTCTCCTTTTTCTTCTTCTTCTTCTTCTTCTTCTTCTTCTTCTTCTTCTTCTTCTTCTTCTTCTTCTTCTTCTTTGCTTGCTTGCTTGCTTGCTGTTTGCTGCTTGCTTTATTTCTTTCTCTATTCTTCTTTTTTTTTTTCTCCGTCTCGCTTTCTCTTTTCTCCCCCTCTCCAATTGTTCTTGCATGACATGGAAGTGGATACGTCTGCTCGTCGATCGCCTTCAAGTGCTCTGTTGCCTGCCTGTGTAGCTTGTTGTGGTGTCTGCTCTATATCTATCATCTATCTATCTATCTATCTATCTATCTATCTATCTATCTATCTATCTATCCATCCATCCATCCATCCTTCTTTCTTTATTCATGTATTTAATTCTCTATCCATCTATGCCTCACTGCTGTTGGTGTGCAGAGGCGTGGAAGAAACTCGTGGCATCCGTCAAAGTCGCCACCACCTTGTCAGTCTACCACCTTCACCCTGCCCTCCTAACCGCTCCAACTCTGCCCCCACACCAGCCTCTCCACACAACACACACACACACACATACGTTCTCTCTCTCTCTCTCTCTCTCTCTCTCTCTCTCTCTCTCTTTGTTTCTATCTACCTATGTGGTTCCTTCTTCCTTACTCATGATTGGGACATATCGGTGGGTCATCTAGGTACGTGGGCAACCTCTCCTTCTACACCAGAGAGGTCCCGCACACACAAGCACACACACACACACACACACACACACTCTCTCTCTCTCTCTCTGACCACATGCACACACTCACATAAATACATACATACATACATACATACATGCACATATAAATACATACATACATACGTACGTACGTACATACGTACATACGTGTATGTATACACATATATGCATATGCATACGTACCCATGTATATATGCATGAAATCTTGTTTAAATATGTCCGTTTTTACGCACAGTTATGTTTTTTGTTCGGCGCAGGAGCAGATTTATGAACTGTTTTCTCGCTGCGGACCAGTGAAGCGGGTATACACACACACACTCACACACACACACACACACATACACACACACACTCCACATACATACATACATGCGCACAAATAGATACATACAAATGCACACGCACACTCCTCCCCTTTCCTTTTCTTTTGCTTCTTTGCTAATTTTCTTTCCTTTTCTTTTCTTTTCTTTTCTTGCTCTCTTTCTTTCTTGCTTTTCTGTCGTTCCTTTTTTTTTTGGGGGGGGGGGGGGGCTCCTTCAAAGTTCAGTTGCAAGCTACTCTCTCTTTTTTTTTTTTGTCATGCTCTCTGTTTTCTTTCTTTCTTTCTCTCCATCACACATACACATACATACATACATACACACATACATACATACATACATACATACATACATACATACATATATATATATATACATACATATATACATACATACATACATAGCGTGTATGTGTGTGTACGTATGCGCGTGTATGTGCTCGTGCATGTGCATGAGTTTGTGTGTTTGTATGTTTGTGTGTGTGTATACGTGCGTGTTTAAATGCGTGTACTGTGGATTTGCATGTGCGTTTGCAAATGTATGCATGTGACCTGCAGGTGATCATGGGTCTGAACAAGTTTGACAAAACGCCCTGTGGATTCTGTTTCGTGGTAAAAGCACGCACATTTGTTCATGTTGCTGTTGTTGTTGCTGTTGCTGCTGCTGTCGTTGCTGATGTTGCTTGTTTGTTGGCGTGCGTATTGCCGTATCAATGCTGGTTGTTTGTTTTATGGTCTGTGATGTGTCGTTGCACCACCGTCATGTCAACCATGCACTCAGATCCTGCACCAGCTTTCTCCGATTCAGCAACAGCTTTCTTTTCTCGCTCCTCTTTATCCCTCTCCCTGTCTCCCTCCCTCCCTCCCTCCCTCCCTCCCTCCCTCCCTCCCTCTCTCTCTCTCTCTCTCTCTCTCTCTCTCTCTCTCTCTCTCTCTCTGCCGCGCTTTCAGGAGTATTTCACCCACGGGGATGCATCTTCAGCTAAGAAGTTTCTCTCGGGCACTAAGCTAGGTCTGTTTTCTTTGCTCCCGTGTGTTTCTTCTGGTTTAGTTTGCTGCTTTAGGTTTTTTTTTTTTTTTTTTTTTTTTTTTTTTTTTTTTTTTTTTTTCTTTTTCTTTTTCTTGGTTTTTCTTTCGCTTACACAGAAATAGGGAGAAGGGAGAGAGAGAGAGAGAGAGAGAGAGAGAGAGAGAGAGAACGCGTTGTTGTGAGCGAATGATGGTGTGTGCGTCGGTGTGCACGTGTGTTGTGTGTGTTCGCAGACGAGCGCATCATTCGAGCAGACCTCGACCCTGGTGCGTCGCTACCTCAGCACACAGCAGACTCAAACATACCCGACACGACTTGACACATCACAGCAGGCAGCAGCCACACAGACCCTTTACGCTTTACTACTCGTGCACCCAGTCCAGATGTTTCCATGACTTACGCCCGGGAGAGAGAGAGAGAGAGAGAGAGAGAGAGAGAGAGAGAGAGACAAACATACAGACAGACAGACAGACATGGAAATCGGCCACTACATAGCCATCGGCAAACATCGCAGCCCTTTCACATCTTAGGTTTGTGCTACAGCATCTGAAAATTCGTAACCCCCGAAGCCCAAAGTTACGGATTAGTGTAGAATGAGCCATAGTGAAGCGGAGCGTCTGTGGAGAGCTTGAGGACAACGGGTTGGGCTGCATGTCTGTGGGCAGGGTTTGAAGAGGGCAGACAGTACGGGCGCTCCAAAACTGGAGGACAGGTGTCTCCTTCTTTCTGGCTGATCGCTCATTGTTTTTTTTTTTTTAATGTGTGTGTTCATGCGTGATTGCTTCGTCTGTCGTCTCTGCCCCTGTCATTTTATCTGTCTGTCTGTCTGTAGCTTTGTCTTTCTGTCTGCTGTCTGTATGCTCCTGTCTGCCCATCCATATTCATCCGTCGCATCATCTATTGCTGCCTATCTGTCTGTCTGTTTATCTGTTTATCTGTCGCATCATCTATTGCTGTGTGTCCCTCTGTCTGTTCATGTATCGCATAATATATGTCTCTGTCGATTTGATCATCTATGTACGTGTGTGTGTGTATGTGTCTAGCGGCGCGATGACCACAGAGACGACTACGACCCAGGCCGTGGCGGGTAGGCATAATAAGCATGTAGTAGGCATGAATATACATTCGTGCATGCACAAATGGATGGATGGCCTGGCTGGTGGATAAATTATATGTATATAGGTATGAATGGATGGTATGTATGTAGGTATGGAGGTCGCGCCCAGGTTGATCGC
>WBZZ01005771.1:170000-182500 GCA_019918135.1 Paulinella micropora | reverse complement strand
GATTGTGGACATCACCCCCCGAATTATCCGATAAAAACTTATTTATAGATTTCGTCTGGCCGGACACGTCTGAAATACCAAATTTGATCCTGGTCTTTTGGCTGCTTTTTGGCTTTGCGTCACTGAGCTAATATAACGAGATATCATTCTCTTTTTGAGGACTGTGTTTGGTCATATTACCGACTTACTCTTTCATTGAGCTATCGTTGGGGATAGTATATATATTTGGCCCTGAGTCCATAGCTAAAGGCTGATTTCTTTTCTGATCTGTCGTACACTGAGACATCAGATAAGCACAAATTTATTTTTCGCTGATCTGTCGCACAGACATCAGACGAAAACAAACACTCCAACTCATCCTCAAACGAAAAACTTACAAACAAGCAATCAATTTGTCACAAGCTGGCATAAACTTCAGCCCTTGTGCACATTTGGCTTCTGTATGCTCTTCTACAAGACACCAGACCACACCTACTCCACTCCCTCTTGGCAGCCTGCTTGCATAAAGCTAAGTAGGACAAGTGCGAAACAAACATCAAACAAACACACAGACAGAGGAGAAACTAGCAAAGCACTCCCACTCTCTGTTCTGAACCATTTTCCTTGCATTTTCTCTGCAGAAACCAGAGGAAATTGCACATCTCTCAGTTGGCACAAGAGCAAGACAAGTATCGAAGCACTGTCCGACGACAGACTGACTTCTACAAAACAGCTCTTTTGACCAATCTATCGTTATATCTGTGTAGTGCCTGACGCCCCATAACTATTTCAACAGAGAAAAGGAAGAAGGAGAAGAAGGTTGCATAGACAGATAAGAATAACAGAAGAGAAAAAAAAAAAAAAAAAAAAAAAAAAAAAAAAAAAAAAAAAAAAAAAGCAGACAAGACTCTCATAACATAAGATGGAAGACGAGACTGAGCAGCCTGATGTAACACCAACTGATTATGGTCCTAGTGAGGGAGGAGAGGAGCAGGAACAGGAGTACTCTGAAGAGAGGGGGGATAGAGATGAGGAGAGAGAGGATTATACAGCAGATGTACAGTCGACAGGGGGGGGGGTGATATCGATGCACAAGAAGCGAGTGCAGGTCAGACTGGAGGCTCTCCACTGACAGAGGGAAAGAGAGAGGAGATGGAGGATATTGGCCAGAATGTCGCACATACATGGGAACAGTTGGCTACATATGATGATGAAGAGTCCTTCTTCCTTAACTACCCAACCTATTTTAAAACACACATCTATATTCCTTATGAGAAAAGGAATAGACCAGGACAGGGTCAAAGCAACCTCCTGATCGAAATCCCGGCCTTGCGAAGCCTCTCTTCAACAAAGTGAGGATTGAGCAAGAAAGAGTGCCATTGCAGGATATCAAATATGGCGACACTCTTACACTGTGCGACATATACGACATATCTGCAACACTCTACGCTGCTGTGCTCGTTGCGGAATTTTATGAACGCACAAACATTCAGTGGAAAAATAAACGCACAACTGCAGCATGGCTGTCTGTCTGTGGTGTCCCCACTGATATCAAGAATATAGAAAGAAAGTTCCAAGGTAGAAACCAAAGTGGCATTGAGTTTGCCCTTGAGGCTTTTGTAACTGCCTTCACACGGGCTTATAACGAGATGTACAAAGCCCTGAAAGACAACACAAGGCAACATCCTGTTTACGAGGAGGTTGACCAGTCTTGTCAGGTGCTTGAACGCCTCACACAACTCCATAAGGGCCTCTTTGAGCGGAAGGAGCAAAACCAACATGGAAGCAATGGGCCCACACGAAGAATCACACTCTCATTAAAGGCCCTCTCACAGCAATCCCAAATAATAACAGAGCTGATAAGTCTTCCATGAGAGAAAAGGCACACTTCCTATCTAGTGCCACAGGGCTTGCACAGTTCGTGACTCATCTAGCACGACAGGTGAAAGAAGAAGAGACGAGACAGAAAGAGGAGAAGGAGCAGAAGGAGAAGATAGCTGTGGCCATGGCAGTAGCACGGGTGGCTCCACAGCCAACGGCTCCACCTACCACATCTAACCCAGCTCCCAAGAAAGCAGGAGGAGGACCCACAGGAGGAGGACCCCAAGGGGCAGGGACAGTAATTAACTTGACTGACTCCCAGAAGAAAAAGCAGGCGCTGCAGGCAGCCCTAGCTAAAATCAAAATTGGGGGAGGGGGCCTTAAGCTCTATGCTATCACTGCCAATGAGGCTGACACAGAGAAGACCCTCATGACTAAGCTCAATGAGATGGACAGATGCTTCCAGCAAAACCAGTGTGAGGTGGAGCAGGAGTATGAAGTCCTTAGAACATCTCTGTGATCGATCCCTCCTTGGAGCTGGTTTTGATCGTATAACTTACGAGAAGTACAGAGGAGAGGAGGAGCTAGCAAGGAAAGGTGGACATGCAGAGATGAGTTGTACTCTGGCCATTGCTGCCCTCATTCGATACTTTAAGGCAAGTGGATACCAACACTTGTGCACGGGCACATTGATTGGGTTTGAAATTTTCGACTTAGTATCGGAGCAATTGCAGTCTGTCACTCAGCTTGCATCTGTCTGAACAAATGTGGGCACCCAGTACACTCTCTTTTAGAACCACAAAGCCATACTCCTATATTTCCTCAGTGCTTTGCATGTCTACAACAAAAATAAGCTCACACTGCTCATGCAAGACTGCAAAACCTTCGACAAGGTAAAGCACTTGAACTTTTTGGAGATGAGCGTCTTTGAGGCCACGACTAAGGCCGTGAACCCAAAAGTGTTGTGGACCGAAGTAATGACCGCTTGTCAGAGGCTCGACAGCCAGACAGCATGCTTGATCGGTTCTGCACCGGCTTCTGCTAACCGCAAGCCGCACATACGCAACGATCTCTAGGAAAGCGGCCAAGAGAGAACAGTCGTGAAGCTAACACACCTTGTATTCGTTGGTGGGCACGGGCACAATGCTTCAAACACACAAATAAAAAATGCCCGTACAACCACGATGTCGAGGACACCCGCATCCGAAACACACTCCTCAAGAACGTACGGTCGGACGAAATCAACATCGTCGCCGTTCTGCGCCGACTGCGCAATGATCAGGGATGGAAATTACAGGATGTCGCGGACCATGACCACGAACTTGCTGACGCGTTCAATTCTCTTTTCGCTAGAGATGATCAGAAGACTGCAGCCATAGAAGCCGCAAGTAGAGGAAGAGGTGGAACACGAGGAAGAGGAGGAGGGAGAGGAATCAATCGAGGAGGAGGAGCTCCTTTCGCACGAGGCACATACACTCGCGGGGTAGAGAGAGGATTTGTGAGAAGAGGAGGAGGAAGAGGTGTATTTCAAGGTAGAGGAGGAGGAAGATGGGTTGGCCGAGGTGGATACGGCAGCGCAGAGCGCCCGTACCACAGAGATGGGGGCTGGGCAGACGGCTCGAGCTCAAGCTCGAGCTCCTCAGCACCACAGGTCTATGCGACATCAGGCGCAACCACTACCGACACTGATGCCGACTCAGGTAACAGATTTGAGGTAGTCCAATGACTAGAGAAGGAGGAAGAAAACAGAACAACAAACATTGCACGATACACCGTTGTGCAGGTCCCAACCAAGGGTACCAGTGAGTCTAAGAGCCCACAGCAGGCCACAGACCAACTCAAAGGTAGTACAATACCAGTACACCCATCACGACAACAAACAGTGCATGCTGCTAATAGGCAGGCGAGTAGAGCGCTGGCAAAGAGAAAGCAGGCGGGCCTGTCGCAGCCACAGCCGAAGAAAGTAAGAATAGAACCTGCAATCAATCGTGTCAACTTGCCGAGACAGACAATAGACAAGGAGGATGGAGGACATCAACCTCTCCTCACGGTCTCAAACAGAGGAAGCAAGGACAATCATCCTTCGCCTGTGAACAATACCCAAACAGACATTACGAAAACGGCAGAAAGGGAGGAGGAGGCGAACCTCGAGAAAAGGATACAGATTTTAGAACACAAGCTCCTTGTATTGGCTTAAAAAGTCACCGGCCAGACGCTTTATGCTATACAAACCTTTTTTGTGAAACATTAAATACCTTTGTAAACGTTGGTAATGATACTATGGCGAATATTAATATTGTCGGCCGAAAATTTACTACGAAACGCCATGCGTGGTTAGAAACTAATATGAAAAAATCATCGGGCACCTTGAAAGGAGTTAGTAGTCGGACGGATATAACGGGCATCATCACTCTAAATTTTAAATTGAAATCCTGACGAGTATATCCAGTGGACTTGTACGTTGTCCCTGAATACCACGGATCTGTTCTTTTGTCGTACGACCAACTGGCGACAATGAACGTAGCGATTGATTGCGCCGTCAAAAGAGTCATATACGGCGTAGAGCCAGGAGAAGAATATACTGTCGACTCTCTCCATGCTATTGACTCATACGAGGCCCTACACCATGGGGTAGCATCGGAAGGGAAACAGGCGGCCATTACACACGCATATGAGGCATATATGGCAACGGACGCGGTGTCTAAAGATGGTTCAACCCTGTCAGACAAGAGAGAGGCGGAGGTCCTATACGGCAGTCCCTACACAATGGGATAAAAAGTCGATAGACGATCTCCTTGAAAAGAGAAGAAAGGAGATTATATGCATGGGAAAAAGGTGCCCATCGCTGGCGAGATTTGAAGAAGGAGCAGGGCTTTCACGTAAAAGTGGAAGAGAAGGACAGAAAGGAGTTTGATGATACCGAGGATAAGGGGACGACTCCCTGATATCCCGGCAGAAGATATTAAAAGCTTTATTACCGAATTCTGGGGTGAAGAGCATACGTGGCCGCGCTCACTGACAGAAGTGAAAAAGTGCCTGCGCACTCTTTTTGAAAATAATAAACCATATACGGTCATACTCCCGTACAATGAGAAGGCGATATGGGCGCAGGAGATACGGGACCGGCTTATTGATCATCCGATACCGGTGCCCTCACGGAAGCAACACTTAGTGGTGGCTTGTCGTCTCGGGACTCGTGAGCAGAGCAGTGCATACAAGCGGAAGCTCAGAGACCAGGACAAGTTGAAATTGATTCCTCAAGCATTCACATGCTTCGATGGTTTCTACACCCGAAAAGCTCCGTTGCAATATGCGAGATTAATAAATATGTTGGTAGGTCTGGCGGAGGACGACGAACCAGACACTGCCACATATGAAAAAACGGGAATGGACGATATATCAGAAGAAGAGTTGGGCTTGGAGGAGGACAGAGCACCCCTCAAGCATCACAAGAGAATGTCAGAGGAGGAGTTTAAGGCGGCGATAGACGAGTCTCAGAAATTGGCAGGAGGAGCAGGTACGGAGAAGGAGAAAGAGGTTTTGAAAGAGAGATTGAAGGCGAACAAAATGATTTTTGACCCCCCTCAAGCGGGAGGTGTCAAGTCACCGCGGTTATTTGTAAAATACCAGGTGCTGAGCCTTCACCGGCGCCACGACGGGCAAATCTGAGTATACATGAAGCAAAAGATCGCAGAAGAACAAGCACGACAGTTACTCGATGAGGATTTCATTGAGAGATCGACATCTCCAATAGTTTCCCAATCGACATCTCCAATAGTTTCCCAACCGAGACTGGTGCCTAAACCGGGAGGAGAATGGCGCTTAACGGTTAACTATGCCCGCGTCAATAAAATTTTAGAGGAGAAGAGAAATCCATTACCTACTCTTGAAGAAGGAAGGGGAGTATTGCGGAACGCCAAGCTATACTCAGTCATTGATCTGAAGAATGGCTTCTGGCAAATCCCACTGGATGAAAAGTCCAGATGGCTGACTGCATTTGTAGTAGGAATGGAGATGTATCAGTGGAAGGTGCTTCCGATGGGACTCAAACAGGCCCCGGGAATCTTTCATAAAGCGATGCAAAGCATGCTGAGTAGCAAATATGATGACCAGACAGAGGGAGGTTTCATGAGGAGAAGAGGACAGAAGGCGGGAGAGTACGTATTTTGTTACATCGATGACATTATCGTGTACTCGAATACGATGGAAGAGCACATCGACCATCTAACAGACATTTTCAGGCGTATCAAACTATTTGGCCTGAAATGTAATTTGAAGAAATGTCAACTCGCAAAGACAAGTGTGACATATTTGGGGTACGAAATCTCTTACAATAGAGTCTCGATATCCAAAGAGAAGAGGGAGGAGATCATGAGCCGGCAGAGGCCGAAGAATCGCACAGAGCTGCACTCATTTCTTGCGATGGCGCAATATTACAGCCAGTTCATACCCAATTGGGGTGCAACTCGGGCTAAGTTGGAGAGAATGATTGACTACGGTGATTTTGAGAAGTGGGATGATGAAGCCTTAGAAGCGTACAACACGCTCAAAGATCTCATCTATAAAGATCCGAAGGATGGCGGACTCGTGCTGATGATGCCCGACTTTTCGAAGCAATTCGTAGTCGATACAGACGCATCAAAGTTCGCGATCGGCGCAGTCTTACAACAGGAAGATGAGGAGAAAAAGTTGCGCCCGATCATGTTTATAAGTAGAAAGTTGTGCTCGGCGGAGCGAAACTATTGTACTAGATAGAGAGAGGCACTGGCGGTGGTCTGGGCCCTCAAACGGTTGAGAGAGTATTTATGGGGTGGACCTCAGTTTATAGTAAGGACTGATCACCAGAATTCACTATGGCTGATGAATCATGAACAGACTGGCCGTCTAGCGAGATGGCAGGCATTCTTGTCAGGTTTCAATTTTACAATGGTCTATCTACCCGGCAAGCGAAATGTTGTCGCTGACAGCCTCTCCAGGCTAGAGTTTCAGTCAGAAGTGGCAGCTCTCGTATCATCAGCAGAAATGGAGGATCTATCCCCAGACTGCACATATGAAGTGCATCATATCGAGTCGATGCAGATGGCGAGGGGTCCGATATAACCGATCGGGTCTACGTCATAGCCCGCAAGGTCCGGATCATGGGATATGTTGTACAGCACATGTCCTCGAGGATGCTGAGTGGTCCTATGAAGCATATGAGAATATGAAGGCGGAGATAAAACAAGAAGAGATTAAGCAAGAAGCATATGCGGAACCCCCGCAGGAGAACAAGGAGGAGTTAGACGAAAGCCCTGAGAGGATAGGAGTGCAGCTAGAGGATGGGACTATCCAGATAGCCTCACCCACTGCATGGAGACAGCAACAGGCTCTCGATCCGGAGTTCAAAGAGCTAATACAGCTATACAAGAACCCGAACGAGCTGAAAATGACGAAGGAGATTAAGGAGCAACGGGGGTGGAGAGACGGTCTATTGTGGTACAAAGGCCAACTCGGGCGCTATGCATCACAACCAGACAAATGGACTCTCTGGGTTCCTGAGAAACTCAGACACATCATTTTTGTCGCTGCTCATAACTGCCCACTACTGGCGCACCCGGGCCGACAAAGAACGCATATGTTCATTTCGAGACGATTCTGGTGGAAGAAGATGAAGGAGAATATTGATGAACAGGTCAATGCATGCATCCCATGCAAGACATCCAAAACACCGTTGAAGGCGAATTTTGGCCTGATCGGGACTTTTCCTTTACACTTAGGAATGTTCGAGTTCTTACACACCGATCATGTAGGACCTTTCCCGGTCACGACGGAAGGTTACAGATACCTTCTAACGGCCATAGACAGAGCCACCAACTATGTATGGGTGGTCCCAGTCAAAGACGTTACGGGCGAAACAACAGCCAAGGCGTTGATTGACAGGATCATCTCACAGATTGGGGTGCCGAGAAAAATATGCTCAGATCGAGGCTCTGACTTTAATAATGAAGTTATCGACAAGCTATCTGCATATTACGACATGAAATGGCAATATGTCACCGCCTATAACCCCAGAGCGAACGGCAAGATAGAGCGGGTGCATAGACCCCTCAAGGCCGCGCTGAAGATGTATTGTATGAAGAAGGAGAACCAAAAGGCATGGGTGGAGGCAGCATCCTCGTTTGCATTTGCTATTAATTGCCTACCCTCTACAGCGTTAGGTGGTTCAAAAGATTCCGTCTCGCCATACGAATTGGTATATGGGCGTGAGCCCGCCATCCCAGCCTCACTGCTGCACCCAAGGGATTCATGGACAGATCAGGATGAGCTGTTTGGGGTGAGACTTCGGGCGAAGATGGAGGCGGAGCAAATAGTACAGGCGCATAGGGAGGCGGAGCGCAGGAAGATTGATGCTGAAGGTGTCAGGCAGGCACACCTGGATCAAGTCAGATTTCAGGTCGGGGATATTGTACTACTGTACCATCCTCAGGTTCCTCAGGGAGTCAGCTCGAAGCTGTTCATCCACTGGAAAGGACCATACCAGATCATGGAACAGATGGGGCCTTTGAATTATAAAATCAGGGGCAGAGGGAAAGTTCAAATAGTCAATGTACGAAGGCTGATTAAGTATGATCCCTTCCTACTTGAAGATGAGTCCGTTGATCAAGCACTCAAACGGATGGAGGCTGACTTTAAAGAGGTCCCACCAATCCGTAAGGAGGATATCTCGGAACGGGATGCCTACAGGGCACCAATTGCGGAGAAGGAGGAGGCTGAGATGGAGAACAAGCGGGCCACCGACCGCAAAAGCGCGGCGGGGACTCAGACCCGCAAAAGGGTGGAGTCGAACGTGCCGGAAGGAAAGTTCACGGAGGCGCAAATAAGGAGAGCGCAAAATGACCTTATCTACGACCGACCGAGAAAGGCGATAAGGACGGCACGTTCGCAAGGAGTCCATCAAGAGGGGAGCGATGACGGAGATCAAGACCCTCGCGCGTGCAATGACACTCTCGTTCACCCTAGTTGGAAAGAAGGAGATGCGATTGGACATATTTCATGGGCCAAAGACGCTTTTTACTTGGTGAGGCCTGCGGCTCAACACGTAGCCGATGACACGCTCTCAGATTTATATCTCATGAGAGTCATGGCAGTACCTCACAAACGCCATACGCGATCGAACCGAATTTCAACTGCGGCACAAATCATTCAACCAGTCTTACATTTTTGGAGGACTCTGGATCTAGTGGAAGATCCTAAAGTAAGACAATACCTTCCAGTATATAAAGACGCCAAGAAACTTGAGACATGGGATGATACCATAGTCTCCCACAGATAAAGATCATACCGCGTGGACCATACAAGCACTACCACGAGGGGTGCTAGACATTCCTTTTGACTTGGCACAAGGCGCAATCCCTCACAAAATTTGGGACGTCCTCGAACAGTCTACCTTAGACTTAACTTTGGTTGGAGGTCCTCCACCAGGTAAAGGAGTCCGCGCGCGTAAACGGCGTCTATAGTAAGTATTTTTT
Source organism: Paulinella micropora (assembly GCA_019918135.1). Classification (NCBI taxonomy): domain Eukaryota; phylum Cercozoa; class Imbricatea; order Euglyphida; family Paulinellidae; genus Paulinella; species Paulinella micropora. The sequence goes on along the minus strand of WBZZ01005771.1, from coordinate 173,192 downwards.
TCTCTAGAAGTATTGTGGACCTGATCGATTGCGAAAATAGCATTGATCCAATATCGTCCCGACAACCTTACTTAGATATTAAAGCTACTACAGCATTCATTCTTCTAGACATTAACAAGACACAGCTGACAAAAAATAGGCATTCTATTCTCTTGCTTCGGCAGAGACAGACGAGACGGCAACGAAACAGCACCGTTACGGGATCGCTATTTGAGTGAGCGATGGTGTTTCCTGGATACGACCCGAATTAGTACCAGAATGATGATCTCATTAAAGACTCTACAGTCTAATCAAAGGAACTGATATATTAATAACATGAAATGCTACACCGGATTCCATCGATCTCTACTTATCGGCATATCGCAAGCTTAGGGCGCACTCAACCCAACTTCGTATATAGTCGTCAGACTTGATCACCTGACACTATATTAAATGATACTTATTTATACAAAGGTATATCTTCACAACAAGTCAATGTATTTATGGAAACCAACGACCGGTTATTATATATATATGGAAATGGCAACATTACATTATCACTCAACCATAAAACATTATACTTGGACATACTGCACAAATATCTTATCGACAGAAGAAAGAGGAAGATTTTAATATATATACTGAATATGCTAGAGTATATATACGATTGGTACCGGGGCAAATATCATTGTTATTTCAAGTTTTTATAACGGCTCATTCGTGGGTTGATGTATCTTCATACATAACTCTAAACGAACCTTAATCAGAAATTGAGTTATCGTTGGGGATAGTACAGGATGTTCGCATACTTACATGATTCCTTTTCAGCTCTACGAAAAGCAAGCGTTCTTCATTACAATATTAAAAGTCGTTAGTCGACAAAAAATTAACAAATTTACAATTTTTTATTAATATTAATATACTGAAACCAATTTTTTGAAAGAACTTGAGCCTTCAGTGCCCTGCTTATGCTTGCCTTTCGCCTGTAGACGTGAAACTTGAAGGGAAGCCTCCGTTTCAACAAAACAAGTTGGGATTGTATAGTTGCTACGTGACAGACGGGGCCGGCTCTACAGCTATGACTTTTACGCTCTATCATAACTAGGTTTTTTTTAGCGTGACTTCAAGTCAGTATAGAGTTAGTGAAAGTAGTTGTTAGTACCGCTCCGTTAATTTCTGAATAACGCTGCAAAATATTTACGATCATACATGCTAGCTTAGTATAAGCTAGTTGGGGCAGTTATTCCTAAATACGCGGAGCAATGGTCAATTTTATTAATAATATTATATTAATACAACCGTAGATACCGTCCCACCCCAATTACCTATTTAACCTATATAACTCTAAGTGTAACGGTGAATCCAAAGCTTAGCGGTTTAGGGTGTAGGACTTAGTGACTTTCAGTATTATTCCAAATCTGTAAGTAAAGTAGAGGAGAAACCCTCTTCTCCAGTGAAATGTCGTTTCAGAGAACATGAGATAGCGACGATCCACATTTATGCATCCTTGTCCAGAAATGTGAACCGGAGTCAGTATATATCAAAATCTCATTCACCGCTTTTCACGTTCAGACCGTATTAAATTTATCACTCAGTCTTCTCGGGCACAACATTGCCCGCTTAATATCTATCACAAGATAAACGTCGGAACATCAGCTAAAAGTTCTGAATATTGAGTCAGTCGTCTCTAGGTCTAAAACCATTCTGGCAAGCCCACTGCCGCTGCTCTCATCCGGCCTGCATCCTGTATTTATTAATTAATACACACCGAATCTGCCCTACCAAAATTTTTTTTAAGCTACCGGCCTGAGTTTGTACTACGTGCCTCTGAAGCTGCGGCACCGCACTCAACGCCCAACCACTTTTATTTCAGTTCCAGTCAATTTTGGTCATCGATACCCCCACACCACTACACTACAAGAAATTGTCAATTTTCCATTTTTTTGTTACACCATTTGAAATGAATTGTGTTTCAAAGTGACTTGCTGATTTCATTATGGATCGAGTCATGTGATCACTAAATAAATAAGTCAAAAATCCGATAAGCTGAAAATTGGAGTAGAGTCCTTTCAGAAATGTCTTGCCCTGAACACTTTTGAGTGAGGCTCTCCGCAGCCGTTCGGTCTCCATGAGCTTACTCGAGAACGGTGCAGTTGTAGATCATGCCGGTGACAACGTAAGGGTCCATGTTGGAAGCAGGGCGGCGGTCCTCGAAGTATCCCTTGTTCTCGAGTTTCGCCTGTCGGCCAACGCGGACGGAGGCTCCACGGTCGGCCACACCCCAAGAGAATTTGTTGATGGAGGCTGTTTCATGCCTGCCCGTCAACCTTCTCTCGTTACCCTCACCGTAGGCAGCGATAAACTTCGCGTGTTGCTTGCCGAGCTTTTCGACAGCCTCGACGATCACATCGAAACCACCTTCCTCACGCATAGCCTTCGTTGAGAAGTTCGTGTGGCATCCAGATCCGTTCCAGTCACCAGGCACTGGCTTGGGGTCGAAGCTGATCACAACGCCGAAGTCCTCAGCGACACGGAGGAGGATATAGCGAGAAATGGTCATCTGATCCCCAGATTCGATGCCAACGCACGGGCCAATCTGGTACTCCCACTGGCCAGGAAGCACCTCACCGTTGATTCCGGAGATGTTGATGCCCATGTACAGGCAGGCTCTGTAGTGCGCCTCCACAACGCGGCGGCCGAAAGAGTTGCCAGTACCAGCACTGCAGTAAAAGGGACCCTGAGGCTTGGGGTAGCCACCCTTAGGCCAGCCCAAGGGCGTAATGCCGTCGGCAGCGAACATGGTGTACTCCTGTTCGATACCGAACCAGGGCTCTGTTTCCGACTTCTGGGAGAGCCATTCTGCAGCCTGACGACGCTTGTTGGTGGGGATGGGGGTCATTTTTCCGTCAGGAAGGCAGGCTTCACACAGAACGATGATATTGTTTCCAAGCCGGAAGGGATCGGGATACCACTGAACTGGCATGAGGTACACTTCAGAGTCATGACCAGGAGCCTGACCGGTGGAGGAACCGTCGTAGTTCCAGGCAGGTAGTTCATCCAAGCTGGTGACTTTTTCCAGGTTCAAAGTGCGGGTTTTGCAGCGCAAATCCACACCGTTCTGGGCATTCAGGTTGCCGATCCACACATACTCGGCAAGGACCTTGCCCTTCACGGGAAGAGCCATGTACCTGAACACCAAAGCCAGACATGTGG
>WBZZ01005771.1:130000-162500 GCA_019918135.1 Paulinella micropora | reverse complement strand
CAAAATTAAAATTCCGTCGAAATTTTTTGAAAAAAGTTGTTTTTTTTTTCAAATTTTTGTTGTACTTGAATGTCGTTAGCGATACAGTACTCAGCTGCCCGGCAACTGAACGGTTGAAACTTCATGGCCCGGACTCTTGAAGACTCGCGGCCGCCCGGCACAGTATTGTAGTATTAACTTGAACTGAATATATCCTGATCATAGTACAAGGCCAGAATTATTTACTCATGCTAGCCGCGGGCCTCCGGGCGCGCGGCCACTTGCATACTCAGCCGGGCTAGTTCCGACCGTTATTGTATCAACTTGAGTTACCGTGCCGCGTTGTAATGTACTATTAATACCCGTTACTCCACCTAGTCAATTTACCGGTGATTTGGATAGTCTTAGTCATAGGCATGTTCATAGGCCGGACAGTTATTAATACCTTTATTACTGACGAGGACACTTTCTAGAGTATTCGCGAATCATAGTCTGGAATGCCTAGAATCAAATGAGTTTTGCCATTCTGTAAAGGTCATAACATTTTGTGTGACCCAAATTTATTAAAAGTCTTTTCTTCTGTTATTCTTTACCCTTAGCGGGGTAGCTTTCCTAAACTCTGCGTTTGAGAGATAGATTACTTTGGTTATGAGCCTTGACAAGGAGGCAAGCGTGCCGAAGCACGTATTGAGTCAGGTGCCCATATTCGAGGGCGATGACCAAAGCTTTTGGCCTTGGTCAAGCAAGTTTCAGAAGCATATGCAGGGAGTATCTGTCCACGTGGCAGAGATGGTATCTGTGGCATTGGCCGACCCTGCTAAAGACAAAAAGGATTTTCCTTACGATGAAGCAAGGGCTAAGGCGGCAGAAGACTTAGAAGAACCCGACACGCCCATAAGTGATAGTGAGGAAGATGAAGAGTCAGATGCCTCTCAGAGAGGAAGACAGAGACCCCAGACAAAGAAAGAAGACAAATCACCAGAGAATTGGGATAAAATGACAGCAGAAAAAAAAGAAAGAGTGGAAAGAGAAAGAAGCGAGGAAAAAGAAAAGACAAAGTAGAAGACAACATACAAGAAGAAAGACAGCTATACGCAAAGAGAAGAAATATTATGAAAGGATGAAAACTTTGTAGTTATGTCTGTCTGTGGCTTTTTCCAAAGACAATGTATCTAACTTCCTGCGAACACAGAAGACGATAGGACCCATTGAAGAGTTGATAGCAGTAAGAGATCAGTGGGGTTGCATTTCCGGAGCAGGTAGGTTCATGTTAGAGAAAGAGTTTGAGAGAACGAGGCCAAGGGCAGGTCAGAGGTATGTAGACTGGCTTAATGAATTTCTCGCAAAGAAAATCCAGCTTGAAAGTTTACGTGGGACGCCATTTTCCGATGAGGAAGCAAAGAGAAAGCTATTTAAGAAATTGCGCTACCATCCAGCTTTCGGGGATAAATTTCAGGTGGACCACTATGATCTCCCGGCCAGACTAAAACCAAATTTCTCGGGATTATGTGAAGCATCTAAGGAAAGATGGAAAATGTGGGAAGAAAAAGAAAGACGTAACAGTTTTCGTGAAAGAAAAGCTCAAATACTCAAACATAACGACCGGAAATCTCGGGATGGCAAGCAGCAGCAAGAGACCAATCTCCTAATGGATAGCAAGGGGGAAAAGGGAGACAATAAACCGGGACCAAAGACAGCTCCAAACTGGACACTCAAAGTCACGTGTTTCGGATGTGATGCCAAAGGCCATACCATGAGATATTGCCCGGTGATTTCGGAAAAGTTCCGCAAAGAAGGAAAATTGAAGAGGAATAAAACAGAAAACAAGACCACAGAACAAGAAAAGAACGAACAAACGAACAATTACAAGAACAAAAAGAAACCCTTTCATAAGAAAAAGAAAGCCCTCACTTTGATAACAACCGACAACGACAAAAACGAAGACGAACAAAGTGACTCCGATACAAACGTTGCTTTAATACATATGGGTAACACTTATGATAAAAACGATGATGATGAGGAGGAAAGAGAAAAAGATAACGAGCAACCAAGCTCACCTCCCCCGAATCTACCTGTCCCCAAGCCCTTTTGAACGAAACAAAGATTACACCAAGGGTAGGGAATAGACGTAGTGAGAGTGGAGAAGGACGGGAAGTGCGGTTAGTATCGACCACCCTACGAGGTCCCTCGTCACTACGGGGAGAAGGCAAGGAAGTGCGGTTAGTATCAGCCACCCCACGAGGTTCCCCAGTCATCCCTAACCCTAACAAAACTCCTTTGAGGCTTGAGAGTTCTTACGGAGTCACGCCTGACACGAAATGTGCCGGAATAAACAGACGCAAAAAACCGTGTAATGTTTCCGTTGAAAAATCAAAAGGAAAGGGAGTATTCGAAAATCACGCGAAACGATTATCTTATGCGAGGTACTGCGGATATCACGCCACACAAGACCCAGATTATCCGGAATTGGATTTGTCAGTAAGTCCCGTGTTGCGTCCCCCCAAATCTCCTTACTACCCAGACGAACGAGGTCTTAAAGCTGCAGCATTGGAAAAGTCTCGTAAAATTTCGCAAAGACTCGTTTTCGGGGAATTTGAAACTTTACGTGACACCAAAATTTCCACAAGTCCACAAGTCTCGCAAAATATTCCGCAACAACCACGGAAACATAATCCATTTTCTAGTCAGCGGACCGGCCAGAGCAGAGAAGGGAGCGAAGAGAGTGGAGTGGATGAGGGAGAGCGACGACTTGGACCCACTTCTGCCAACAAGTTCGGCAACCAGGTAGGTCCCACCTCACAACAACTCCAAATCTCTAGCTCTAGACCAATCACAGCACTCCTACCAACACAAACAACAAACACGCAACCCATCAACCCTCCTGCCATCACCTTCAAAGACATAAATGAAATAGCTAAAACGTTAATGAATGAGTGCGTGAGGGGAATGAATGGAGATGTGATGCGTGTCGTGAGTGGTGAGCTAGGGAGAGATGACTTTTTGACTGACATAGTAAGAGCAATAGAAGGAGTGTACTTGGATAGAGCAGTCAGACAGAGTCCCATCACTATACCTCCACAACTCACAGAAGAGAGAGAAGGTGAGGGTAGAGGAGAGGGAGAATTAGAGACAGAAATAGAGACAGAGACAAAAACAGAGACAGAGAATGTGTTGATACATGTGAGAAAAAGAGTGATGAAAAAGAGAGACATGACAGTACAGGATAGTGGAGCAAGCACAGACATATCATGCAGAGAAGACAGATTGATGGATGTCGATGAGATAGACCCTGTAGTGCTACTGACAGGTAATGGAGAGAGGGAGTTGAGTAAGTCAGGAAGAGCTAGGCTGACAGTAATAGATGGGAAAGGAAGGCCTAGAGCAGTAGAAAAGAAGATGTTACTCGACACTACCCTACCAGTTAGCATAGTCTCTACAGGACAGATGGACCACAAACACAACAGATCAGTCATCCACCAAAACGGACAGTTAGTAATACTCAAACACCCCATCCACATTGACGAGAGTGACATATTAGTGAGGGGGAGATTAACTAAGAGTATGATATATAGATGGGATGATGAATATGATGAACCACTGAACGTCAACGATAGGTATGATCCTTTCGCAACAAGGGGGTAGAAGGGGAGGGAGGCCCCACAAATGACAACAAAAAGGAAATAAGTAAGCATGAAGTATAAGAGAGAGAAAGAATTACACATAGATATAATATTATACGAAGCGTACCCCAGAAAGTCAGACAAACCTAGAAAGATAGGAATCAAGCTTTTTCACTATGCCTGTGGGCATTATGGGTTGACAAAGATGCGCCTATTAGCAAAAATTTTGAACATTAAGTTAGTAGGTGACGAGAACGATGTGAGACTTTGCGAATCTTGCATGATAGGAAAGTCTAAACGTTTGCCACGTTTTGCAGTTAATAAGATAGAAAGAGCCCAAAAGCCAGGTATAATCCTACATATAGACACATCAGGACCGTGGGCAACTAGATCAATAGGTGGTAAGCGGTTTAAATTTTCGGTCACCGACGACTACTCACTGTTCATTCTTGACTTTTATTTAGCCCATAAGAATGAGTTTGTAGATTGCTTAAAACAAGCTGTAGCCTTTTATGAGAGACAGACAGGAAACAAAGTAAAGGAAATTCGTGCAGATCAAGAATTTGATATTCCGGAGGAAGTCATAAAGTGGTGGAAAAATATTCGCTTTATTTGGAAAACTTCCGCGACAAACGATAAAGACGGGAATCCTATCGCAGAAAAAGTGAATGATATACGGCGGGGCCAGCACGAGCAATGAGATATCACGCTAAATTACCGCCGCAATTCTGGGCAGAATTAGAACACGCAGCCACAACCATTCACAACATACTACCGGCAATTCACGGGGAACGCAAAGGAATCTCGCCTTACGAACAGCTATTAGGTAGAAAACCAACACTCTTTCACTTAAAACCAATAGGATGCATGGGTGTGTTACATGTACCTAAGACTAAAGTGCGGAAGGGAGAGTACAGAGGGGAAAAGGTGATGCTAGTAGGATATGATTTATTTCGGGAACTATACCGCGTATGGGATGGTAAGAAGATAATTTCCGGAGTGAGAGATGTGAGATTTAATATGCATAAAATCTGTAAACAAGCTCATCCTCCTAAACTAGTGTCGTGGGATAATGATGACTCTGAGGGGGAGAATGAGAATGAGATGAGAGCGAGCAACCACACAAATCTCCACAAGCGTCACCACCCCAGTCACCACCTCAATCACCTAAGTCACCGCACAACGTCAACAGCGACCACCCAACAACACAGTTTGATGAAGCTGAGGGGGAGATAGAGAATGTTAATGTCAATGCGAATGAGAATGAGCATGTGGAGAAGAATACACTAGATCGCAAACATACACGCTTACACACAAGTCCAGAGCCACATTATCCACAACAATCACCCACAGAGCACAAGATCAAACCACAAGAGCATAAAAATGAACAAAATCCAACAAATCCACTAAAATTACATGAAAGAAGAGCATACGAAGAAAAATCACCACCATCTAAGGGATTAACGTGGGAGCAGAGTCAGAGAGTAACGGAGAGTAACATAATCCCCGGTAAAAGACAGCGCAAGGCAGTAGAGAGATTTACCCCTAGCAATGAGCCCAAGAGAGAAAAAAGAGAGGCTCAAGAGCTGATAGGTAAGGTAGTAAGAGTGCCCGCGCGTGCATGGGGAGATGGATGGGCGAAGAAAAAGTATGGTGTGGGATGGGAGAGCATAGTACGAGTAGGGGTAGTCAGCAGAGTGTGTGACCCCAAAGATAGACTCCTAGTGAGGACAGACCTCAGCCCACCCACATAGTTAAGTTTGAAGACGAAGAAGAACGGATGTTGAATTCGGAAATCCACAAATACTCCGTGAAAGATCCCGAATACCCGTTGCAAAGTCCCGCTAATATGTTTTTATGCGATGACCGTATGGTGGCAGATGAGATTCGCGATTTTTATTTGTATGTAGATGTCAGAGTACCTAGAGATGTCATAGAGGCAGGTTTGACAGCCAAAGATGTTTTAGAGGGTATGAAAGCAGAGCTAAAAGCTCTTCAGTCCTTTAACACATACACATGGGTACCCCATAAGGAGGCAAGCAATGCAGGAGTTAGTAAGATAGTTAGATTGACATGGGTTCACAAAGTAAAGTTAGATGAGAACGGGAAAAAGTTCATAAAGTCTCGTTTGGCTTTACGGGGAGATATGTTAGAACCCGGTGTCAGCTATAACCCAGATCAGCTCTTTGTCCCTTGCGCCGCGCACCGTTCACTTTTATTTCTCGCCAAACTATCTGCCTGGCACAAACACAAACTATACGGCATAGACTTTAAAAATGCATACCTAAATGCTCGTATGAATGACCCTGTTTATGCATATGCGCCAGAGAGTGTAGACAGAGAAGGGCATGAGGGGATGATATGGCGTATAGATGGTGCCTTGTATGGCGCACCTCAGGCAGGAAGAAGATGGTATGAGATATTAGCACCCAAGTTAGAGGAATTAGGTTTTAGGCTGCTAGATTCTGATTTATGTATGTTTGTAGAACATGATAAACCTTTAAGAGAAGCGATAGTAGGGATATTTCATGTAGATGATTTGTTGTTCACAGCACCAAACAAACAAGTATACTCAAAAGACTCAGTACAGCCCGTGAATTCAAAGGAATAGAGATAGAGCAATCGAACGGGAAAATAATTTTGCATCAGCGAAAATATCAGCAGCAGATACTAAAAGAGGTAGGTTACGATTCTGCTAAACCCGTCAGTACTCCAGCGCAAGAACATTTCACGGAACCGATGACGGAATCAGCCAGCTTGCGAAAATTTTCAATTTCTAGTTTAGTTGGTCGTTTGCTATTTCTCGCGAAGATGACAAGGCCCGATATAGAACAAGCACTAAATTCGGCAAGTGTCATGCAAACTATCGATAAGGGAATAACTTATGCGATGTTAGGCAGAATCTTTCGTTATTTAGTTAACTCTTATCGAGGTTTAGCTTACCTTGAGCCTAAGTCAGAGCAGGAAGGGCAAACCTATTCAAAACTTTCCATGTGGCCCGACGCGGCTCACAAAGTTTGTAAGAAAACAGGAAAGTCCCGCACTGGATTCGTGATCCTATGGGGCAGCGATCCAGTTGCATGGTTATCAAAGCGACAGAGTCGCATCGCCCTGAGTTCCAATGATGCTGAAATATTTGCAGCAACTGAGTGCATTAGGGAAAGACTTGCACTGAAACACATCACACAAGAACTAAACATAGCCCAAAAGAGCCCGATAGAACTATTTGAGGATAACTCACAAACAATCTTAGCGGCAGAGAGGGGTATGTCAGGTAATAGAACTAAACACTTACCTTTAGAATTACACTTTATGCACCACCTACAGAGAGACGGTGAGATTAAGTATGTAAAGGTAGGTACGAAAAAGCAGATAGGTGATGTAATGACAAAATATTTACCAACAGAACAATTCGAGTATTTACTTAACAAATTTACGGTAAAGATCGAGTAATTTCGGGATTTGCGTGTCCACTCACTTATGTTTGCTTTGAGTGTTTTGTGCAGTTTGTTGCTTGTTGCAGCAGCTTTGTTTTGCGCGTGGTAGTCGGCGATCCAGCCTCGGCTGGACGGCTCTTGACCCACTGCTTTTCTATCCTTCTTTCTGTCCTAGAATAGGAAATCTAAAACTTTCCGATTTGATACCCTCTACGGGAAGCGCTTGCAAATTTCCGAACACATACATACTTCATATGCATACATACTACTGCATGACTACATATATACATATATAGAGGATCTGATGTAATTGGGAGTTGATGACCTTCGGGTTACCCATAACTGATCCTCACCACTATTTTTTTTATATTACATACTAATATAGCCTATGACTTGCGACTAAGGGGGAGCGTTGTAATGTACTATTAATACCCGTTACTCCACCTAGTCAATTTACCGGTAATTTGGATAGTTTTAGTCATAGGCATGTTCATAGGCCGGACAGTTATTAATACCTTTATTACTGACGAGGACACTTTCTAGAGTATTCGCGAATCATAGTCTGGAATGCCTAGAATCAAATGAGTTTTGCCATTCTGTAAAGGTCATAACATTTTGTGTGACCCAAATTTATTAAAAGTCTTTTCTTCTGTTATTCTTTACCCTTAGCGGGGTAGCTTTCCTAAACTCTGCGTTTGAGAGATAGATTACTTTTTTATCAGTTCTGTTATAAAAGAATATATTTATTGATGCCTATCCTTTTACTAAACCAAATAATAACAACTTCGCCAATAACCCAATCTTCTTGAGCTTATACAAGCAAGGATCAAAGATGGTGGGAAAATGTGGGAGACTAGCGAAGCCAAAACAACCAAGGCAAACAGCAACCAGTTCCCGTTGTCCGGCCTAACGATAATATAATCCGGGCTAAAAAGGGTAACGGTCCTTTTTAGTAATACTATCGCTGCCTGTCTACAATGGGATTACTGTCGGGAAGAGCTTCGTAATATGTCCGGCTTAATACCCGGTATTATTAAAGTAGCCCATATTTACCTATCTGCGCCTACAATCCTCCCTCCCCGGTTTATCCGAGAACCCCCATGGAATAGGAGTAGAGAGGTAGATATGGGCGGAAGGAATATGTTGGCTATCGAGAATTGGCCTCGAAATGGAAGTCTTCTTTTCCTTCTAGGAATCAGATAGGCGATTGAAGGAAAGAAGTGTAACTGTAGGCGTTACTCCGAAAGATTTGGATTTTGGAAAGATAAGCGAAATTCGAATTTGATTTTTGGTTTAATTCTCAAATTTGAATTTTGAATTTCGCTCTACACTTCCCCCCCCTTGATGACCCTTGTCTTACAAATGTGAGGAGTAACTTCGTGTGTTCTGGCTCTTCCCGAATTGGCCGGGCTTGGGGTCTGAAGTAAAGTCGCATCTTTGCTGACTCAACCTCACTTCGTACCCTTATCAACACTCCTTTGGATTCCCGCTGGGTGGGACGCAGGTCAGACATGGTCAGGATGTGATAAGGCCTTCATCCCAGCTGCCCTAATTGGAAAGGTTGGGATGAATGTCTTCCCCAAGTGAACGCCAGGACGGAGATGCATGTGGTCCAACAGTAGAACCTCTGGCGGGTATACTGCTGGTGCAAGCTCTCACAGCGCGCCTCGGACTTGACAGTGTGGCAACATCTTCACCCCATCTGCCCTAATTGGAAAGGTTGGGATGAATGTGTTCTCCAAGTGAACTCCGCAAATCGGTCGGGTTCTCTGGCTGGGAGACCATAAGACTGGAATGGGTCGTACGTTAGATACTTCACCCAATCTGACCCACGGACGGGAAGAACAGGTGAGATATCTTCAGTATGCTTCCCGAATCCCTGTTATAGGACAGAGGTGTCGGAGCGCGATCCCCAGATCTATGAGCAGATTCATTAGCGCTTAGGTGGATAATGAACTTGCTCGTAGATCGTCCATTTGTTGGAATGAACGGGCGCTTTGCCAGTCTAGATGTTTGTTTCATTTTTGGTGTCCTTGGTGGACTTTTTTTGTATAGATATATACAATTGAATCGAGCCAGCTGGAAGTTATTGTCAGAAGTGTCTATGGAGATATATACAACCCCTTTTGGAGGGTCTCAAAACTCGTCATTCTCGTCCGCTTCCACATATCGGGTGAAATTGTCCTCAGTGCTGGACTGGGAGGGAGAGCGGCCGCGAGGACGTTCCTCGATTTGGTCGAGGGGAGGATCGTCACGCTCGTGATCGAGTTGGATCCGAATCATCTTCCGTTCGTCGTCGGAGAGCTCGAACGGTCGGATAGATAATTGCGGTGGTTTATACTCAGGGTATAGTTGTCGTATAATGGCCCCAATTTTATATTCGTACACTTGTTCCCATCGGGGGTAACAATGTCGAGAGTGATATCGATATATATAATCCAACGGCGTTGTTGCCTGGTGCCATTGGAACTCCACGTCTTGTACCGCGCCATCCCATTCTGGACGGGCGTGGTGACGGAAGTGTCTGGCCCATCTCTCCGCCCAATGGTTGGAGGCGTCGAGGGTCGGTAGGTCTTGGATCGCCATCACTGGGCACGACATTAGGTAGGTACCCATGGCCGTTCCGGAACAAACTATAGCGAACGGCTATGAGCCATGTCGACATGTGTTCTTGGCGAAAACGGAGGTAATGTCTTTGCCGCAGCCGTGCCGCTCCCTGGAATCGGGCGGGAGTCATAGGGGGCCGGGGACGATAGTAACTCCGCCCAGGTAGGAGGGCGAAGGTTAGGTACGTATATGGGGATATATCTTGATAAGGTGAGGAGAGACGGTTATGTTGCACTCTCCTCGTGGGGTAGGCCGAGAGCCTCCAGGAATCGGCGCAACTCGTCCCCGACCATTATCAAGCGAGGTGGCCCTTTCTTAGGTGATAGGCCCGGTATGCTTTTACTTCCTCCGGAAGGGGTACACCCGCTTCCTCCAGGAGGTAGTAGTAGCAATTGATGTCCATTTGTGGCCATCGGAGCCTTCGGAGCTCATAGGATTCCAAGAGATGTTTGGGCTGCGCGTTTATGCCATAGAATCGGAGCACACATGCCCTTTGTTGGTCGGACAAGCTAGTCCAGCCCATTATGGAACGAGTTAACGCCCACTCCGCCTCGGTTAGCGTTGTAGGGTCGTTCGGGATAGGGACGTATGATTCCACATGTGGGAGTGGATTTTCGTGAGCGCGCCAGGTTGGCGGTCCTGGGGGAACATGCGCTGGTTCGTGAACGGGAATTTCCTTTCCCGCCTCTTGTAGGTGAGCGTGTGTTCCGGACAGAGGTGCGGTCCGTTACGCTCTGGTGACGTGTAAATGTCAGAGGGTAAGGTCCATATGCGGTTGCAGGCGTACGATCCATTAACCGCCACCGAGTTCAGCCCGCAACAGGTCACCATGAGGAGGTTTGCGTCCGTGTCCATGTAGGAACAGCTCGGGTTGTTGGACCAGACACCTCTCTCATCCATCAGTGGTGGGGGCGGTGTGGGCACTCTCCCTTCAAGTACGACTCCCTTGGCTGGTGACTCCTCAAATAGGTGAGGGTCCGGGACCCAGTTGACCTGGTTGCCGACCAGCATGTGCCGGTATGGTTCCTTCGTAGGTTGGAAGGGATTGGATCGCAGATTGGTTGTGTGCCTTAGCGCAGGGCATTCGAGCCGCAGGCGGCGCTCCGCGTCCGTGATATCCGGGCATGGAGGGTATATGCGGTGTATTCGGCGCGATGCGGGGTCAAATGCGTATCGAACGGGCCTAGAGAGCTCTTCGCGTTCAACCGCTATTTGATGAAGGTGCGGATCCACCCCCCGTAGCATATTGTGCTCCGAAATTCGATAGGGCATCATCAATCGGTTGATGTTATCGTAGTTGACCCTATGGGGCGGGCTGGAAGGAGGAGCTTTGGGTTTCCCTTCCTTGGTTTCCCATCGAACGAGTCGGTAAGTGTTCGACCGTACCCATTTGCCCCCGTGACAATATACAGGTCGGTCGATCGGGCCGTATACGTACGGGAGGTCGTCAGTTTGAGGGTTGGGTAAGGCCCTCCGGAAAGTCTCCGGCCCCCTCATCTTCCGAGTGTGTTGCTTTGTGTCGTTTGTGTGGTGGGTTGGTGAACCTGGGGCTCTCCGACATAGGCAATTGGGACCCAGGCGGTTGTTTGGCCTCCGGCGGCACCCCTGCTATCGGCTGGCCTTCCTGCCGTTGTTCCGATGCTTTCCCCCTATCGACCGCGATGGCTTGCATGAGTAAATGGACCACGATAACGCACACTGACGCCACGCACGCTAATAGGAACGCTAGATATAGCTCCAGGGCTTTTTCCATGCCTACAGGAGACATACTTATAGGAATTGTTGAGCCAAGATTTTGAGTAAAGTAAGTGTGTTTGTCGTGTGGATTTGGATGTTTGTCGTCTTTGCACACTTGCTTACTTATGTACTTGTCAACAGGGGGATTTGGGCGCGACATGAGCCCTTGGGTCCCTTCGCCTGTCCGTACTTGTTGCCTCGGGATTATATAGGAATCGGGCTGTTTCGGAATAGGGACACTTAAGTGCATGAATGGAGTATATATGCTTATGGCTCGTGGTATGTTTCAACCTTCCACCCAAACAACAGGATTGAGGGGGCTTGACATAAATGACATGACATTCTGTGGGGAATAATCTATCACACACTACACATGTCAGAGCCGCGAGAGGCGGAATGACAACTCGAGAGGAGGCGAGTGTGATGTGCAATGGCTAGGTTGAGCTAGCCTGAAATTATTCCAACCCATGGCGGCAACACCAACTACCGACCCGTCAAGATACCTTCAGGGCCGTCGCACCCCACGGCAGGCGGGGCAGGGTCATTTTTCCCGTTTGTCATATCAAGTTAGGTCCTATCCCTTCTCTCCCGTAGAAGAGCAGACCTAGGTAGTATTTTAGATAAGATAGAGATATCGGCGGGTGTATCCCTAGTGTAGGAGTGGCTAGGTTTCCGCGTGGTGCGGTTGTGCCCGGTACCTCTATACTACCCGAATTCGTATGCATTTCATCGATCATCACCTCGACTACTTTCGACCCTGTTTGGATTTAGCCGCTTGGCCAAGCCTACCAGGTTTGTATTTACCCGGTGCTGGTGCCCCTATGAGATCGGTGGAGATGCCTTCCGCTGCTATCTCGTCCCATACCCTGATTGGGATTCGGCCGTGTTGGAGGTCGAACGGTAATCTATCACCATGCGCGGCCACCCCTGTATCTGCCAGGGTTTGTATCCAGGCGATTTATCGGTAATGCACTTCCAGAACGTTTCGACGTTCTTCCCGTTTCTATATATTGGATAGAATATTCGGGACTCAGGATCGTCAAGGTCTTGGTGTGACCGATAAAACTGGAGGATGGGCGGTTCGGCCTTGGTTACTTTGTGTACCCGTGTGGCGCGGACCTTCGGTTCCCATTCCCGGACTTTCATTAGGAAGAAGTCGTTTAGGCAATCGTCGCCTACGTGGGCCTCCGGTGGGCGAAGTAGGTATATTTCCCCACGTGCCGATGGATGGTCTTAGCGTCCTCGCCTTTCTTGAGCTTGGACTCGCTCGGCGGGCGCTGAGGGACAACAGCTGCCTTTTCCTCCTGTTCGGTCTGCGGATGTATGTCCGGCCGCGGAGCTATAACTGCCGGAGAGGATCCGTCGTCTTGGTCGACGTCCATTTCCTCCTGGCTGGGTGCCGTAGCCGCGTTATTCTCCGCAGCCGGGATCGGCTGATCGGGATTACCCTTCGCCTCGGCCTTCCTATCACGGCGCTTGGGCGGGGCACGCAAGCTTACGTTCAGCTTTTGGATAGCATCCGCCATGGTCTCGTTTCGGTCGAGCATGGGGTTAAAGCGCATTAAGCGTCGGACATGAACCACCAGTGTCTTGCCTTTACCCTGGATGCGGTAGGTCAGAGCTCCTACTTGTTCCAGGACGGTGTAGGGTCCCTGCCACATTGGGAAGAGCTCAACACTGACCAAGTTGGGGACCTGCGGGAAGTATAGGAATACGAGATCCCCCGCATGGTACTCTCCCGATTCGTACTTGACCTTGGAAGGTGCGTTCTGGTTTGTGCGGTTGGCTTCTTCGGCTTCTCTGGCCTTTGCCACGTAATGGCGTGTTTCAGCCATCACGCGTAGGCGACAAGCAAAGAGCTCTTCGTGTTCTAGGAATCCGCCTTCCGGGCGGTGCGGGAGCACCATGTCTTCCGGAATACGTAGGTGGCGGCCGTACACGAGCAAGTTTGGGGAGGCGCCGGTGGTTTTGCCACCCAACGCCTTCGACCCTGTGTTGTTCATGGAGAACACGAAGGACGGAAGTGCCCTGTGCCAGATGTGTTGGTTATCCCGGCAATATTGTTGGAGAGCGGCCTTGAGCGGCCTATGGACTCTCTCTATCTTGCCGTTACTCTCTGGCGAGTAAGCAGTGACATATTTCCACTTGAATCCCCACGCCGTAGACAGCTGTGCCGAGAGTTCATTGGTGAACTCCGAGCCTCTATCACTGTATACGTTTTTGGGTACTCCCGTGTACCGAAAGACGTGATCTATCAACGCTTCGCACGTCGATGTTGCGTCCTTCTCCTTGACCGGGACCGCGAACATGTAGTTCGAATATCGGTCTATGGAGGTCAGGATGTACCGGTAGTTATGCTGTTCTGATCGTGGAAGTGGGCCCACGAAATCTATGTGTAGGGTCTCAAACAGGTCGTCTGTAAGCTTGTATTCGCCATACAGGCCCGTGTGAGAATTCGGGTGCGGGGATTTGGTTTGCTTGCAATGCTCGCATGTTGCCACTGTGTCACCAATGGCCTGCTGCATGCCGTGCCACCAGAATTTGCGGGAAATAAACCATGACATTTTGTCTCTTCCTAGGTGAGAGTTCAGGGCGGAGCGACGAGTAGCGGTCAAGATTGCCTTGCGAAGCTGTGGAGGGACCCACAGTGTCCATTTGGACGGTGTCTTTTCCCACTTGCCCCCTTTCCCTTTATACCATAGGAGGTCGTCATGCCAAGCCATGGTCTTCTTATGAAGGTGGATTTCCCTTGTCTCGGGATGCTTTTGGGCATCCATGGCGTGAGAGATGAAGGGGCCTCATTCCTTCGAATTCCTGGCTAATTGGCCAAATACCGCAGGGCTGGCCAGGGTCATGTCCATGTCATCCAGCTCTAGGGCAGTAGTGACTAGACTGATATGCGCCCGGGTGTGTTGGGTTTGGTTTGCGGCTGCAATGGTAGCAGATCGTGATGGGTGAACATGTTTCGGCACCCAGAACGATTGTTCCTTATTATGTTCGTGGGTTTGTCCTTCCCGAATGTCACCCTCACTGAGGATATCCGCCTGCGTGTCGATCTCCTCGAGGAGATCCCGCCAGTCCTCCGCGTCGTGCTGGGCGCAACAAACGCGGCGGATGGACTCAAGGCTTTCTAGCAACTGCTCCCGGGTGTCCGGTGTGTATTCCGGTCTCCAGCTATGGGTGCTGGTGGCAAGGTATGCCATCCCTGTAGGCAGTGTGTCCCGAAACCCCGGCGTGTGTTCGGTGGACAACCAGTCATCGTTGCCGGTCCACCTGACTAGGCATGCCGTTGGTGTATACATGGCAAACCGATCCAGTCCGTCCCCGATGGAGCCCTTGACTCTCGGCATTCGAGAAAGGCTGTCCGGTACCGTGTTTTCCTTACCCTTGATGTACTCGATGGTGAAATCATACAGGGCTAGTTCCGACTGCCATCGTGCTAGTCGGCCCGTATGTTCCTTGTCCATGAGCCATCTCAAATTGGCATGGTCGGTTTGAACCAGTATGTTCGGTGCGCCCCACAAGTACTCTCTGAGCCTGCTGAACGCCCACACGATCGCCAGCGCTTCGCGCTGTCGTGTGCAGTAGTTCACATGTTCAGGGGTCAGCTTTTTGCTGACGAACATGATAGGCCGGAGTTGCTGGTGTGTTGCGTCATATTGCTGTAGCACTGCCCCGACTGCATATTTGGACGCGTCAGTGGCTAATACAAAGCGCTTTTCAAAGTCAGGTAGGATTAGGACCGACCCGCCCTCTGTAAGAGGATCTCGTGTCAAAGCTTCTTTCAACTTGTTATATGTCTCTTCGGCCTTTGGTGGCCATTCGCCATACGGGTCGCCTTTGAGGCAGAAGTCCCGTAGCGGTTTGACAAAGTCTTGGAAGTTGGGAATAAACTCGGAGTAGACTTGGGCCAAACACAGGAAGGAGTGTAGCGCAGTACGTGTGTTAGGGCGCGGGAGGGAACGAATGGCGTCCCGCTTCTCCGGCTTCAGCACTATTTCGCCTCCTTGTACCCTGTACCCTAGATAGTCGATGTGATCGTTGGCGAACGAGCACTTCTCTAGGTTCAGCTTCAAGCCGAAGGCCTCCAGGCGACGTAACACATCTGACACATGGGCCAGGTGTTCCGCCTCCGTATCGGAGTAGATCACGATATCGTCAATATAGCAGAAGCTATACTGGTTCGTGTGCCCATAGGTCTCTATGAATTGTTCGTCCCCATATTTCGGGTACGATAGAGCCCGGTTCATACAGTCCTGGAATATCGCCGGAGCTGTCTTCAGTTCCATCGGGAGGACTGTCCATTGGTACAATCTCCCTCCGACAGCGAAGGCAGTTAACGGGCGGCTTTCCGCGTCGAGCGGTATATTCCAGAAGCCGTTCTTGAGATCAAGTTTGGTAAAGAATTTGGCCTGACGAAGCCTGTTAAGACCATCGCGCATTCGAGGGATAGGGGCCTCGACGCTCTTAATGATCTTGTTGAGCCTCGTATAGTTGATGCACAAGCGCTGTTTGCCATCCGGCTTCGGGGCCAGTCTGACCGGCGATCGGAATTCCGACCACGACGGCTCGATCAGTTGTTTGGCAAGGATGTCCTGCACCATTTCCTCGCAGATCTGTTCCTCTTTGTAACTGAGGCGTGATCCTTTGAGGCGGGGCATGGTTTGTCCGACTTGTCGTTCTATCCTAGCGGCGGCATGGGCTACACCGCCGGCGACAAGTGGGCCGAACAGCTTCTTGTTTTTCAGGAATTGAGCTTTTAGATCCCGGAAAAATTCTGGCGAACCGCGTTGTCGCGCCATGACCTCGTCAATGATCTCCTCTACGGGCTTTTGGTCCCGTGGGTCATCCGGGTACTCAAGTATGGAGTCCGGGTCTTCAATCTCGTCCTTCGCGTCCCTGCCCGGGTATCGCGTGGAGGATTGGGTGTCCCATGAGGCAAACTCCTGCAGGTCGGCTATCATTTCGGCGTATTGTTTCGCTGCGGACTTATGATAGAAGCCTGGGAAGATTTGGAATGCCGTTTCCCGTAAGTCATCGACCTTGCGAGTCATGAGCTTGGTACGGTAGGCTAACCCGTCCTGAACAGACCCCAAACGAAAGGCGATAAGGGGCTTGGACTGTCGGCTGGGTATCGGAATAGGATCGTCGACTACCCGATCCAAAACATCTCTCCACCACATGACGGTGGGATGGATTGGAAGGATGATCGTGATTTCTTCGCCCCGATCTAGGCGGTCAGCTAGGATTTTGGGTACCGCCGTTAAGCTGTCCGGCTGTATCGGGTCGGCGCCTTGTACCATTGCTTCAGCTTTAGAAAGACGTCGTCGTCCTCCGTAAGCCGTTTGGAAGCATGAAAGACAAGGCTTGTCTTGACCCGTACAAATTGGTGTACCCCCTTGTTCAGTTGACCCGGCTGGTCAAAGCCATGCCATGAGTCTTCCTGACGCTTAAGGAGCATGATCTGTTCGTCCCTCTTGGTCGCGAGCTTCTCAAAGTCCTCCCATGGGTCGGGCGGCTTGTTCTCCGACTCTGGGATGTATACATTGGTATATACCCAGGCCGTGCCCTTTGGGGTTGGGCGAGCTTGCTCCGTGAGGTGACCATCATAAGGCAGAGGAGGGGCTGGTGGTATCAGGTAACCTGCGCCCTTCCGCCATAGAAGTGCTTTCGTGGGAGGTCCGTTTTCGGGTTAAGGATCGGAAATTCAGACTTCTGGCGTCCACGACCGTACTTGATTATGTCTTGTCCCAGCATGAGCTGTGCATCCATCATCTTTAGGTCGGGTTTGCCTAAGACAATAGTGCCTGGGAAGTCTGTGACGACTAGGACGTGTATGGTGTAAGACATCCCGGATGGGAATTCGATCGTCAATGGAACGCGACCTATGATTTCGCTCCGTTGGTCGTTGGCACCCCGGATGTAACCGAGTGTGCCTGTCTTACCAAAATTGAACAGGTGTCCATATTTGTCGATGAATCGACTGCCTGCGAACGTGATTTGAGCCATGCTATCATTTCCGGTATCTAGATAGCAGTTGAGTTTTTTCCAGTATAGTCTGGTATAACTCATATCATGCCTCCGCTGGTGGGAGGTCTACTGGTGTAGCTCGGGTTACCAAGGCCTGCAACTCCATCTCAGCAAACTGTCGCGCTTGTGTTCGCGCCGCTGCGCTGAGTTGGTCAGAGTTGTGCAGTGGATTGAGCCCCAGTTGACGTAGGACAGACGGGGCAATGGTTTTGTTCCCATGTGAGGTGGGTAAGACCATGGTGGTCGTCGTTCGAAAAGGTGAAGGAGAGTACCCGACCGGCAATGATTGGATAGCCTTGTCGTCTGGGCGTGGTATGCGTGGGTGATTTATATCGGACCCGATGACTGTGCCTCTGGTCAATCTGGCACGCCGGCCCAATAGGGAAGGCCTTATGTGAGTATTATGAATGTATGATTTCGCCCCTGCATACGTTTTATTTACCTTGTTCACAAAAGGAGCGGGTTTTGCTACCTGCTGGACACTGGTAGGTCTCGCGCGTCTTACGCGAGGGTCCGAATTCCTATTGGGTGCCCTCCCATCACATGTACTTGATGTGATCGTGTCAGGATCAACGGCAGGCGTCGCCTTTGCGACGGTGTCTTTGGGTAAGGGATTGAGTAAATCGACCTCTATGTTGAGATCAGCGACCGCGGCCGGCTTGTTCGGCACACGCTCCCGACGGTTGTCGTCGCTACCCATCTTTATATCCTTATCCCTCGTCTCAACGCTATCTACTATCGGTGAGGTCGTAGCCTCTATTGGTTTATACAACGTGTCCTTCGGCAATTGGGCCGGGACCGGAAGAAGAGGAGTCGGAGCCACTGGGTATGGCTGTTCGACGGCTGTCCCCGTGTTGGGCGCCTTTGGCTGTTGGTCGCCACGGGTCACCATTGTCTCGTTCGGTTGCAAGGAGGGCGCTCCCGAGGGCAAGGTGCCTCGTGATGCTGACACAGACGTCACCGCTTTGGTGGGTGCAAGACTATCGGGTCTTGTTCTTCCTCTTCCCCGTCTTTGCCTTTTTGGCGCCTGCATTAAGCATAGGGGCAGCTCAGGTCGGTGGGGGTGTGTATGTATATATGTTTTACCGATTAGGTGTTCCTTCCCTGGCATATAGCATGCCACCTCATCGTACTTTTTACCCTGGGCTTGGTACTGGGCCACTCGATTCTTGGCCTCGGCGGAGTACTGGGCAAGCCAGGACGGGTCTTGCCCCGGAAACAAGAAGAACGTCGTTCCGTCTTGTCTGACGTCGGGAATACGGAGGCCCATAGTAGGATTGTCCTTAGGATTGGGTACCAGTTCAAAGCGTATTATGTCGGAAACGAAGTTCGGCCATACAAAACTGGGAGGGGGTACTGTGGACATCACCCCCCGAATTATCAGGTAAAAAACTTATTTATAGATTTCGTCTGGCCGGACACGTCTGAAATGCCAATTTGATCCTGGTCTTTTGGCGGCTTTTTGTCTTTGCGTCACTGAGCTAATATAACGAGACATCATTCTCTTTTTTGAGGACTGTGTTTGGTTATATTACCGACTAACTCTTCCATTTAGCTATCGTTGGGGATAGTACACTTGCGACGTCGGACTCCCTTCTCCGATACACTGAGCACAACCCGGGCCCGCCTTATCCATGCCATCATGATAAGTTTTGCCAATCTCTGTTGACTTTTCAAGTCCATACTACAACTTTTCCAAACATTGCAGATTTCTCACTGAAACTGAGTCTGTCGTTCCGACATTCTGCCGGGACATCCTGCTCGATTTTTGCCACTTTTTTGGCCCGGCTGACAACTTGACATTTCCGAGCCACTGTGACAGTCTACCGTGGCATGGCTGATCTCATCATCGTAATCTTCAAGTTCTTGTGATGTCCGAGCCAAAGCCTACTTTGACTTCATATGTAGAGTGGCTCCTATCAAAAATTAAAAAAAGTTGTGAGAAGGAGTTAAGTGATTTTATGTTAAGAAATATGTAGGATATGTAACAAGAATAACCATGAATATGTTGTTTGTCAAAAAATATATACTAGTGTTTGAGCTACAGCAGTTCTCTCAACCGACCAGTTATTTTAACTGTACCGGCCGGGCCTCGTGCTTTTCAGGCATTTTTGAGGCACTTTCCTTTTTTTAACGCCTCTCAACGCAAACATTTGCTCGGAAATAAGGAAGAGTGGGAAGCGGGAACGAGAAGAACCTGAAGAAATTTGCAGGGCAACGTCTCCTGTCAAAGCGGCTTACGGCAAGGACTTTTGGGAACTCAAGGCTGTCGATTCCAGAAACATAATTTCCTGACACCCTCGAATTTCCCGTCCCACAAAGCCCCCTGTGCCCCTGTTGAAACCTATCGATTTCCGTCACAAACCTGTCCCTAAAGAACAGATTCCTCAACCTGACGATGCAAAAAAGAAGGAGGAGGTTGAGAAACCAGATCGCCCACCCGCCAGGGTCCTTTACGTCAATGTTTCCAAGCTTCCGGACGGATCCGAAAAGGACTGGCGTCGATTATTTTTTGACTGCTTCGTCCAGCCTTTGACTGGGTGGACTTCCGGTGATGAAAAAGAGTCCACATGAGAAATTCGTAAAGATATCCCTGCCTCCTGGTCCTTTGCATCTTTCAAGAAGGCCTTTCGGGTGACTCCAGCCATGGAAAAGGACAAAGTGATCCTCGTAAAAAAGGACTCTCCCAATCGGTATGAGGTAGATTTTCTATCTTCTGAGCTTTGGGGCTCAATGTTAATTGGAGGAGACGCATCCTTCTCGTTCCATTACAAACAAGGGTTCCAAAAGGCAATCATACTGCTGTTTGGAGAGGGGAGAAAAAAACTAAACAGCAGGTTTCTATCTATCTATCTATCTATCTATCTATCTATCTATCTATCTATCTATCTATCTATCTATCTATCTATCTATCTATCTATCTATCTATCTATCTATCTATCTATCTATCTATCTATCTATCTATCTATCTATCTATCTCTCTCTCTCTACATACATACATACATACATACATACATATATACATACATACATACGTTGTTATTGTTGTTGTTGTTGTTGTTGTTGTTGTTGTCGTTGTTGTTGTTGTTGTTGTTGTTGTTGTTGTTGTTGTTGTTGTTGTTGTTGTTGTTGTTTGTTTGTTGCTGTTGTTATTGTTATTGTTGTTGTTGTTGTTGTTGTTGTCGTTGTTGTTGTTGTTGTTGTTGTTTTTGTCGTTGTTGTTTGTTGTTGTTGTTGTTGTTTTTGTTGTGTAGAGAGAAAAATAGCTTGGGTAACTGAGCACCCTGGCACTGAAGCCCCTGATCCCATTCCTTTTCTTTTTGGCCCTCGTGTGTCATACACACGCCATGAAAAGGTCCTTCTAAACCGGCCCTTGGAGGAGCACGGGTGAATAAAAACAGCAACACGACAAAGGGGCAATCTGTACATCGTCAGCGTAGATGAGGATGACGGTGTGGGATGGAGAGTGGCAGAGAAGTTGAGGGCAGTACGGGGCAGAAACAAGGATCGATACGTAAAAATTCATTGGTATGGCCACGCATCCAAAAAATCTCAGCAAATGGATTGGCATTTTCCAACCTGCCCGACTGAGGTTGTGGGATCTTCCAGGGGGGAGGTCAGCCTGGAAGTGGCGGCATGCACCCCTGGAAGATTGGGAGAAAGAAGAGAAAGTGTTGGAGGAGGAGGCGATCACAATTGCCAAATCCAGAATTCTTTTCATGTTTGCCGAGTTCGAACGTTTTGGGCCGGGGCAGACACTCAACAAACTTCCTTGAATGTGCAGGAGTTCATTGCTGCGTACGTCTCAGCGAAGTGTCTCAACCTCACTCACGTCACAGGCACTTTGTCTATCCGTGGCCATAAGCAATGGTACCAAGGGGAGGAGTTTCAGGATGGTGTTGTGGAGCAAGATGGCACCGATTCCGACTCATCGGAGGACGAGTTATTGGTGCCAAGCAGCTCCTTGCGTCGTCATGATCGCTTACTGAACAGTCCTGTTGCAAGTCCCGGCGGTTCGGTACAAAGTGTTGTTGGTGTTGTGCGTCGTGGTTCAGTATCAACTGCTGCATCACAGCCTACGACACGCCACTGGACATTTGTCGTCGAGGCAGCGTTTCTCCAGCATCAACTCGACTTTCCCTCACCCCTCCTGTCACTCCTCAGGCGGAAGAGTCAGATTAATAGTGATAATAAAATTGATTTATTCTATTTGACTTTATATTCAACTCCGGTCACCACCGGTCACGTAAGCAGGATTAGTAATGAATTTTTACGCAAGCACTGTTTATTAATATTCAAACTAATCAATTTGATGCACCGGCCTCCCGCGCATACCTTTCATCTATCTCTTTCAACTTGGCCTGCAATTGCATCAAGCTAATCATTTCTTCAGGTCGGTAAACGGTAGTGATAAGATTCGCCAGGCTCAAGGCGATCGTCTGAACAATTCTTGGCCATGTGATTTCTGAGGCGAGTCTGCCTTCACGAATATAGTCTTTGCCGCACCAGTTGCAAACATGTTCACCTTCCCGGAGATGAACTCCCCTCTCCGTCAACCACAGGCCAATATATTTTTTGTTAGCATTTCCAGTAAAAAACCAGTCCTTCTACTGTTGCTCCGGAAAAAAATTTGCCTGTTGTGATTGTTTTGAAGCTCCAAAGATTGGCACGAATACCAATGAAAACGTTTGTGTTTGGAGAGAAGGAAAGCAATATGATTGCATATCACATGGATATAGGGTGTTATGAAATTGTTCATGTACGGTGGAACCCGCATGACGTCCTCAAACACCACGTTGCGACGACCACCGGCGATGTCCTTATCCCGGACAGGGTTGCCATCACGATCTCGGACCTTCAAAAAATAATAATAATAATAATAATAATAATAATAATAATAATAATAATAATAATAATAATAATAAAATAATAATAAAAAAACTGGCTGAACGGATTTCATAAATTCAAATGAAACTGTTTAAATTTATATTTATATCAATAAGATAATTGTACCGGTGGTTTGTTCCACGACAGTGCCAGTCCCCGCTCGCCATTTTGTGATGGAGTGGCTGTGCGCTTGTCTCGGTGAGCTGACGAAAGATAAGACGGGTGTAATCCTGCCACTCCTTCGCTTGAGCAGCAGTGAACGTGGTGGCGGGGTTGTTGAGGATGAGGTATTGGGAATGCCAAGCCTTTCAGAAATGTTTGAGGCGATCCTTGAGCACCCCTATCTGTTTAAAGTGCATTGGTTATGTGCGATCAGATACGTGGGCTTTGAAGCCATCTGACTTCAAAGCCCTCATCATCTGCATGTGGGTTTCTATTCTCGCCTTCAGCTCCTCATAACATTCACTCACCTTCGCCTGTATCAGAGGAAATAATCCCTCAGTAGACGAAGGTGAAGGGAGAATGTCTATGAGGTTATCCTCTTTATCTACAGCTATCACCTTTGCTGCTATAGTCACTATACTGCCTGACCCTACCTTTGCTCCAACTCCCGCCACACACACCAACAACCTATCTATCTTCTTCGCTGCCTGCATATCTTTGGCGAGGTAAGTCCTGTCTATCGAATGCAACACTGCCTTTAAGTCTACTGATGCAACTAACTTGTCGTCACTTAACTGGAAGTTATACGCCTCCCTCACCTCTGGTGTGATTTCATTTCTCCTCTTCGTCACTGCCCACCCTGACAGATATGGATGCTTGCTCACACGCAATAACTCACTTATCTCTGTCTCGCTCGTGTTGTGTGTGACCTCGTGTAACAATATCTCGTCCACTACAGCCTTAAGGTCCTTCGCGCTAGGCCTAGTCTTGACAAATTTCTCGTTTGTGGTGTGTGTATTTCATCCCCCCTGGCCCTCCCCACCCAGCTATCAGTCTATGATGTGAGCCATCAAACTCATAGAACACATTTTACTTGCTAGCTCCCTTATCCTCTGCCTCTATCTGTCTCTTGGGCCTCCCTTTTTCTGCATTTTCGATTTATTTTTGTCCTTTTGGTTTGCTTTTCCACCTCCTTTTTTCTACGTATGTGTCTCTTACTGGTGGCTGAAGTGGGTCTGTGCTGTGTCCCTTTAGGACGCTCAAGTTCGTCCAGCCTTGGCCGCGGCTCTGTTTTCTACGAGGCATGAGTCCGTTGAAGGTTTTATTTTTGCAAAAAGGTGTTGAGTGCACGGAAAATGGCTGAAAAATACACAGAATTGCCTTTAAAAAATGGTATGGGCCGGCCTGAACTTTTTTAAAAACTTGCTGCGCGGGGGAACGATAGGCTTCTAGAGGATATGGTTTCACATTAAGCCCTTTTGCAGTAAGAAAATTCGTAACTTGAAGGGGTTGTTAAAATAATTTTCACTTATTTTCATAAATGTTTACCATAATGATTTTTTTAAAAAACATGTTTTTATTTGATAGTGATATATTTGAAATTATGGTACGTAGGCACCAGATAATATTTTTTAATGATTTTTTCTTTAATAACTCTTTCAACATATGTTCTTGCAAATGGTACAAAAAGTTCAAACACAACTATAAAAACGAAAGAGCCTATCGTTCCTCCAAATTAGCAAACTTTAACTATAGGTAACTTTATACATATGTTTTTGTTTGGACGGTGGCACATGATATATATATCTTCATCATCTGTAGTGCCCCCAAGGATAGCTCAATAAAAATTCGGTAATATAACCAAACACAGTCCTCAAGAATGAGAATGATGTCTCGTTGTATTATCTCAGTGAAGCCGAAAAAGGAAAACGGCAACAGACCAGGAATAAAATTGCATCAGGTCACATCCGGACAAACAATACTGAAAAACAGGCTGGTGCACCTGTCACCAGGAAAAGGGTACTTTTTACCGGCTATCCGGGTGGTGATGCCTACAGTACCCCCTCCGATTTTATGAAGGAAATAACATTTTCGTCATACACCTTCTGATTCTTTCTGCAAACAATATGCGCTATGGAGTCATGCCACGCAGCGCATCGACCCACTGATAGACGCTAAAATACGATAGATATATCCTCATACGGCACGTCAAAGCGGATTCTCTAGCCGTTTTTGTAAAATTTGAACTCCTCCCCTCAACTTCTTTTTTTTTCCTCTGCATTATGTCAAGAACAAATGTATTACCATTAAAAAATACAAGCAACGTGGTGCAGTATTCCCCCCTTGATCTTCTTCTTCTTCTTATCATTATTATTATTATTATTATTATTATTATTATTTACTATATCTGGGGCGTACTGATGCAGCTAATGGCATATCCTCAACGGACATAAGCCTCCAATACCTTGTTCGAGGTCCTCCACCCCCCCGTGTCAGTCTCTCGCCTGATGATCGGGGCCACCGATGGAGCTCCTGAGGGCAAGACTGCACTAAGCCGAGGTTATTCCGCAGTCCCAGCAACCTCTTGCAAGACGTCACCGAATGTGCAAGTGCATACACCAAGCGCGGTTGCTAGAGCTGCCTCGAAACCCCACCCATAACAATCTGGTGTCTGCTGGGTCCTGGGCTATCAACCAGCATATGCGGAGTTTAAGATCTTTTACGCGCGCAACGACCCTCCTCCCCAGCATCTACCACCAAAGGGTTATGAGTTGGCGTCACAGTTTAACGCCTTGAGGCCATTGGGCTGGAACTCTGTTTAGCAAGTGTGACTAGGTTTTTTCATCGGGATTTCCCTCAAATATGTCACAGTCAACACTCCAAGGCAGATTTACTATATCTGAGGCGTACTGATGCAGCTAATGGCATATCCTCAACGGACATAAGCCTCCAATACCCTTGTTCGAGGTCCTCCACCCCCCCGTGTCAGTCTCTCGCCTGATGATCGGGGCCACCGATGGAGCTCCTGAGGGCAAGACTGCACTAAGCCGAGGTTATTCCGCAGTCCCAGCAACCTCTTGCAAGACGTCACCGAATGTGCAAGTGCATACACCAAGCGCGGTTGCTAGAGCTGCCTCGAAACCCCACCCATAACAATCTGGTGTCTGCTGGGTCCTGGGCTATCAACCAGCATATGCGGAGTTTAAGATCTTTTACGCGCGCAACGACCCTCCTCCCCAGCATCTACCACCAAAGGGTTATGAGTTGGCGTCACAGTTTAACGCCTTGAGGCCATTGGGCTGTATTATTATTATTATTATTATTATTATTATTATTATTATTATTATTATTATTATTATTATTATTATTATTATTATTATTATTATTCTGGACACCGTGATAGCCCAGTGGTCAAGTTCTACCATCTGGGCCCTGTCGCCAGTTCGATTCCCGTCGGTGCCACCAGTATTTTCATTGAACGTAACGATCCGTCTGGACCAGTATTTTCATTGAACATACCGGCCCGTCTGGAAGTGTTGGAACTGCCCTTGCGGGGGTGTCATTAGAGCTTATCGTCAATTCTTCGTACTCCCCTCACGGGTGAGACGATGGAGGCGCATGTGCAGAAATGCATCAGCCATTGACAGAGAAGCACTATTATTATTATTATTATTATTATTATTATTATTATTATTATTATTATTATTATTATTATTATTATTATTATTATTATTATTATTATTATTATTACCAGTATTTTCATTGAACATACCGATCCGTCTGGACCAGTATTTTCATTGAACATACCGATCCGTCTGGACCAGTATTTTCATTGAACATACCGGCCCGTCTGGAAGTGTTGGAACTGCCCTTGCGGGGGTGTCATTAGAGCTTATCGTCAATTCTTCGTACTCCCCTCACGGGTGAGACGATGGAGGCGCATGTGCAGAAATGCATCAGCCATTGACAGAGAAGCACTATTATTATTATTATTATTATTATTATTATTATTATTATTATTATGATTATTATTATTATTATTATTATGATGATTATTATTATTATTATTATTATTATTATTATTATTATTATTATTATTATTATTATTATTATTGGACACCGTGATAGCCCAGTGGTCAAGTTCTACCACCTGGGCCCTGTCGCCAGTTCGATTCCCGTCGGTGCCACCAGTATTTTCATTGAACATACCGGTCTATTTCTGGACCAGTATTTTCATTGAACATACCGGCCCGTCTGGAAGTGTTGGAACTGCCCTTGCGGGGGTGTCATTAGAGCTTATCGTCAATTCTTCGTACTCCCCTCACGGGTGAGACGATGGAGGCGCATGTGCAGAAATGCATCAGCCATTGACAGAGAAGCACTATTATTATTATTATTATTATTATTATTATTATTATTATTATTATTATTATTATTCACACGAAGATCCGACGGTAAATACATGGTCTTTTTAATGACATACCCTTGTCTAAAGCGGATATCCTATAATATAGTACTAGGGGGCCAGTCCCAATAACTATATCCGAAGTCGGGGTGTATGTACCCAACCCTGCGATATACCGACACAAGTAGAGATTGACCGTGCACAGGTACGACAGTATATAATGTATCGTAAAAATAATTTAATGGAAGTTCAGAGAACATTTCATTTTTCGAGAACATCATGCCAGGACTTGCAAGAGGGTCATACCCGGGAACACCATCGCTCAATACGCTAGCGATCCCGTCTACGGTGTAATATCATTGTCGATCGACCTTTCGCACTCGTATGTTGCGATCGAATGCCAAGTTATATCACTGAGTCATTTTAATATTCATAATAATAACTGATGATGCAAGACACAAAAACCAAAAAATGGATAAATACAATCATACATGTCGTGAGTGGCAACGGAAAACGTGAATGAAAATGTGAATTGAAGGGGGGGATTACTTGGGGGACACGTAAATACAATGCAGGAACACAGGTCAAGGCAAGGGGAAAGGTATTTGACACAAACACATAAAATAGTTGCAGAAAAAAAAGTGCACAGACAGATAAGGAAAACAAAGCTGACAAGGACAAGGAAAACAAACATAAAAACACACGTTTTGTGCATGTTCAAGACAGCCAACATGTAAGCTAAGAGAAAACAAAGAAAACAGGTATAGGATACATGTATTTCACAAGAGTGCCAAGTAGGGCAAACAGTAACAAGACAGAAACAGAATAACGACATTTCACAACCCCCTCTCACAGCGAAAACAAACACACCAATCATGCACACAAGCATTTTTCAATCACACAACATGCATACAACAACAATACACAAAAATTTGCAATAAAACAACATGCAGGGACAACAAAAGGGACGAAAACAAAATGGCGGACAGCAACAGGAGGCAGCAACTTTATGCTGTCCGTTATAGGGGAAAAAAGCACATGCACACACAAATTTCTATGCAAAAGTGGACAAACACAGTATAGGAACATATGAGAACACAAAACACAGCAAGGTATAAATGTGTAGGCAACAGAAGGGAAGAAAAATAAGATGGTGGCAAGCATTTTTGAAAAAAGCACGTAACACAAGCAAGCTGCAATTTTGCAAGCACAAAACAAAAAATTGGTAGGGAAGCGTATGGTATGGTGTGGGAAGACAGAATGTACAAAAACATTTGAATTTAGTACAGTAGACACAATAAACACACAAGACAAAAATCACACAAACCGACTTTGCTCTAAAAAAAAAAAAAATCAAAACCTTGTTTTGGACAAATCAATGCCCCTTCTGTGAATACGGCCCGGAGGGAATGTGGCAATTTGTGGATAAATGTACGCAATGTACGCAAAATCCCGGAACAAACAACTTTGCTGACGTCGTTCATTAAAACTACTAAATTTTTTTTCAAGCTAATTAAAGTAGTTTAAAAAGGATCATGCAAACTTTAATAATACCTGATTCTATTAAAATCGATTCAGCAGCGCACTTAACTTTGTTTTTGATGTTTAAAATTACATATGCGCCACTCCGGACAGGCCCTGGTGTCAGGTGCAAAGTTATTATTATTAAAGGACGGCTGAGAAATTTGGCCGCTATGGGCTCTGATCAGATGATTCACTGTCCAATGATCGGAGCCGGAATTTGGTCGATCTTTGAGTCGAAGGCCACCGTCACGTTTTTATCAATATTACGTTGTAAAATTTGAAGGTCCGGGTAGGGAAACTAGCCTGTTAACCCGTGACTACACGGTTAGGCTGTAGTGGACTAGGATCTAATTAACTTGTCCAATGTATTATTCATAATAATTATTTGGCCCGGCAGTTATTCAGTAATCAGCCTTGTATCAATAAGTACATAATACGCAGCCGAGACAGTGTCAGCCTATGTGCCTGTGTCTGGATGCAGGGCGGCATCAATATTTCAAGTTGTTTCAAGTGGTTAAAAAATAATTTTTTTTAATTTTTTTCAATATTAATATTAAACCTTTGATTTCCGGTATCAAAATCAATGAAAATTTATTGTAATTATTAAAATCTAACCTCTAACAGTGTCCGACTCACACACACTTGAGTAATAGTCATTTTTAGGCTGATGCCACGTGGCATCACATACTTTAAACTATTATTATTTCAATAAAATATATTATTTTTCATCATACATGCGAAAAACTATGACAACTGGGGCCGCTGTATGCCCCGTCATAATTTTTTTTTATGTAATTCTGTAAAAAGTATTCTCATATTTAGGCTGCAAATTAGAAGCATGAAATGATATATGACACTGAAGCGAAACAAAAAGACACCTTTTTGAGCACATGAATAAATGAAAAATAAGCTCAACTAAACTATCTAATCAACTGTGTTTGCAAAGGGTGGTGGGGACTGATGATGTGTAAGCACAAAAAAGATATACTCAAATATATGGAGGTCAAATAGTGTAGGAAAGACATAATAATAATTAGATAAATAAATATACAATAATTTTGAAAAATAAAACTTTCTTTTCAAATAAGTAAACATAAAAAACAAAACCTGTGCACATTTTTCATATCTCTAGCCTATAAACTAGCTACATACAGACAGAGAGAGCAAGATAACAAATGAAACCTCTTCCAAGAAGGGAGCAAAAGCAGCTAGTAAACCTAAAAAAACAAGCATTTATGAGGAAGTTGAAAGGAAAACAACATACCTTTTAAGAACGAAAACCTGGAGCCAGCTTCAAAACATTTTAACACACAAATGTACATACATAAGATACATAAAGATTGTATGAATTTCGTAAAACATGTAATTTTATGTGTAATTGTGCATATTATTCCTTCCAAAAACTGTGTATTCTCTGTATTTTTCTTTGTGATTCTGGTGTGGAACACACATATAGAGTTATGCTTACGTGCATGTGCAACCATACCATGAGTTGTGATTGAAAGAAATGTTTCAAAAACTGTATATTGCTTGAAATGCAATGAAAAGTGAAAACGATTAGAAAACAACAGGCAACAAAAACACAAAATGTATGACTTATTGACTAGAGTTCTCTGCACACACAACACAACCAATAAATCGAAAGACACAGATAGACATAACAGAATATGAGGTTGTTTAGGTGAGCTGGCATTGTTGTAAATGTTTATGTAGCCTATGTATACAGTAAATATGTGTGTAGTGAGAGAAGGTTTCAAAAGATTAAATTAGATTTTTTGTTTGTCTGTGTGTACATGTGTAGGCATGTATGCGTACATGTATGTATGTATGTAGGTATGAAATCAATTTGTATGTAAGTGTGTATGTATGTATGCATGTATGTATGTAAGGTATGTATGTATGTAATCAATTTGTCTCACCTCTCTCAGTCTCAGAAACCCAAAAATATTCTAACTTCAGATACTTATAAACACTCTTGCTTTCTTTGCTCTGCTCTCCTCTCCTTCTTTGCACATTTATTGAATCTACATATCTATTCATGTTTTTTCTAGCTCTATGAAGCTGTAATTCCACTCTGCCTACGAGGGGCATGCTTTCGAAAACATGAAACCGAGAAGAAATTTGGTGTGTGGATGCAACCAATAAAAAAAACAGAGACACTCAAGATATTTTGTTGTTCTTGATATGTATGCAACTATAAATACCAAAAATTATTATTTCCAATTCCACATCTCATAAAATCAAGTCTTGACCACAAAAACAACGCAGAGGTACACTACTTCCCGTGGAAAAAAGGCAGCCTGAGGGTCAGCAGTTTGAAAAAATAAAAAAATAACTTCGACTCAAAGGACTGAGCTGAAATTTTACCAGTCGATTTCTAGGGACTTTTCCTACATTTTACTAGAGTTTTTTTTTACAGAAACAGCTCCGGTTGTCTCGGAAGAAGTTTTTAAAAATTAGTCACTAAAAAGTGGATGCCGGGCGGCACCGGAGGATGCCGGCCGGCATCCGCAGGCACATAGAGAACAGAGTCAGTGACGGTAGAATAGGAGCCTCGGTGCGGACTGTGACACACTCTGAGCCTACGGTTATCTCTACTAGTAACGAATGCGGCTGGACTGATAACTTGCTTCCCGTAAATCATTTTCGCTTACTCGAAGCTTCTGGTTTTTTCAGGACCGCGGCAGCTTCCAAGTATTACACGCCACATATGTTCAGTTTTGAAACATTGCGCGCGGCCACAGGGCGGAGCACACCACAGGAAAGTGGGTTAGAAGTGCCTTTGTACATCATCAGTGTGTATCGGATGGCTTGGCAGCATCGTCATAGCCGGAGAACGATCATGAGATGAAAAGGGAAGGATTTGCGACTTTAATGTGTCGTCAGTAGTAATATCTACTGTGAAGAAACATTCGTGCAAGATCCTTTGCATACATACTATCTTGATATATTAAACTTCACTTGACTTATCTAAATGCAACTGAGAATGATGACCACCCTTATCACTCATGACATTCAAAGGCAAAACAATCTATCTTTGAGCTTATTAACTTTCTCAGTCAATAGTTGAAGGAGCAAAAATTCTGAGCACGAAATTTGAAAGCCCTGAATCGAGCTTTCAAACTCTGGCTTCAGCATTATCATATTACTGTGGACATTCAAGTGGCAAGCTATCCAACTTTGACCTCATCGTTCTCCATCAATCGAAGAGATACGACTGTGCTGAAGCCATCATTTGAAAGCTTAGGACAAGAGCTTTCTAACGATGTGCTTTGCATGTTCGTACCTCACAAATATTGATTGAGAAAAATGAGGTCAAATATGGGCTGTTTTGCCACTGAATGTCCGCAGTCATAAACACTACGATTGATGGAGAACGATAAGATCAGAGTCGAGTGGTTTTGCTAGCTGAATGTCGCCAGCAATATCATGATATCGCGGCACAACGAAATTGCCAACATACATAATGTATGTAACGTGCGTATGTATGTATGTATGTATGCATGCATGCATGCATGCATGTGTGCATGTATGAATGTATGGATGTGTGAATGTATGGATGTGTGAATGTATGCATGTGTAATATTTGCATGTATATTGCATGCGTGAATGTAGTGTACAACGGCAACGTAGCCAACATAGAAGACCGAGGCACAAAAAAAAAAAAAAAAAAAAAAAAAAAAAAAAAAAAAAAAAAAAAAAAAAAAAAAAAAAAAAAAAAGAGGCAAGTTTCCGAAAAATCACCGCAAATACCGCAAAATTTGCTGTCGTCTCCCGTCTTATTTCCTGTATACCGGGTTTTCCCGGCAAACTGACCGAACTTCGAACTTCAGCCAAGACTATGTAAATAAATACTGTTTCTACCAACAACTATGTACATAAGTATATACTGTTTTCTACGTGTGCAAGGCGCTGGTGCCAGGTTGCACGGCTCCTGACTTGCGCAAATCTCGTTCGAGGTGAAACTGCACAGAAGAGGACAAAAAGGTAATGATATGATATTAAAAGGGCGATGATATGGTACAAAA
Source organism: Paulinella micropora (assembly GCA_019918135.1). Taxonomy (NCBI): domain Eukaryota; phylum Cercozoa; class Imbricatea; order Euglyphida; family Paulinellidae; genus Paulinella; species Paulinella micropora. Next base: position 130,303 of record WBZZ01005771.1, on the reverse strand, counting down.
AGGCAATGATATGGTACAAAAAGGCAGGTGATATGGTACCCAAAAAGCAATCATATGGTGCAAAAAGGCGATCGAGTAGCAACGAGCAAAGAAATCGAGAGGCGGACCAGGACATAGCTGTTGACACAGAGCAAGATCAAAGTTGCCAACAAGAGGAGCAAGCAGAGAACGAACAGGAAAGGTAGCCTAACATACATACATACATACATACATACATGCATTCATACATCTCTCTTTCTCTCTCTCTCTCTCTCTCTCTACCAATCTGCTTGCCGTTGGCGCCGTTCTTTGCGTCGTTGTTCC
>WBZZ01005771.1:122500-125000 GCA_019918135.1 Paulinella micropora | reverse complement strand
CTCCATTCCATAAGGAAAGTCTCCACACCAATCGGTGGAATAAAGGAAGTGACGGCATAGAACATTACTCTAGGAGCTTTATACCAATCAGCCCATGGAAAGGACCGATGGCCTATGTACTCCCTAATAATAATAATAATAATAATAATAATAATAATAATAATAATAATAATAATAATAATAGTGCTTCTCTGTCAATGGCTGATGCATTTCTGCACATGCGCCTCCATCGTCTCACCCGTGAGGGGAGTACGAAGAATTGACGATAAGCTCTAATGACACCCCCGCAAGGGCAGTTCCAACACTTCCAGACGGGCCGGTATGTTCAATGAAAATACTGGTCCAGAAATAGACCGGTATGTTCAATGAAAATACTGGTGGCACCGACGGGAATCGAACTGGCGACAGGGCCCAGATGGTAGAACTTGACCACTGGGCTATCACGGTGTCCATAATAATAATAATAATAATAATAATAATAATAATAATAATAATGATAATAATAATAGTAATAATAATAATAATAATAATAATAATAATAATAATAATAATAATAATAATAATAATAATAATAATAGTATGTATGTATCGTCTGCCAATTGCTGAGCCAAAAGGCCATGTGCATCCAGTCCTCCATTCCATAAGGAAAGTCTCCACACCAATCGGTGGAATAAAGGAAGTGACGGCATAGAACATTACTCTAGGAGCTTTATACCAATCAGCCCATGGAAAGGGACCGATGGCCTATGTACTCCCTAAAAATAATAATAGTAATCATAATAATAATAATAATAATAATAATAATAATAATAATAATAATAATAATAACAATAAGTACCCTGTCAAAGGGGTAAGAAACCGGGAAATCAGCCTGGCAACTGTACGTACTCACCAAAGCCATGGCTTGCTGGTACCCCCCGGCAATGCAGCGTACCTTGTCGACGGGGAAAGGGGGGGGGCCCTTCCCCCGGAGAACTCAGCCCGGCAATTGTATGTCCTCACCGAAGCCATGGTCACCGAAATGGCTGGTACTTCCGGCAATCCAACGTACCCTGTCGAAGGGGAAAGGGTCCGGGGGGCCCTACCCCCGCTAACCCAGCCCGGCAATGGTACGTACTCACCAAGGCCATGGTCACCGAAGCCATGGCTTCGATGACCATGGCCTCTGTCTGTCATCTACTGTACAAGACCATGGCTTTAGTGACCACATGCTCGAAGCCATGGTCACCGGAGCTATTTTTACCAGGTGGACATACTTTTTTTTTTTTCTTGAGCGAATTGAAGCGGGGCAGGGAGGGGGGTGCGCTAATTTGTGCACCGCAAACCATCCTTTCAGGTGTTGGCACAGCCCCTAGTTATTATATTATTATTATTATTATTATTATTATTATTATTATTATTATTATTATTATTATTATTATTTATTAGAATTATGATTAGAATTGTGATTAGAATCATTATTATTATTATTATTATTATTATTATTATTATTATTGGCCCTGTCGCCAGTTCGATTCCCGTCGGTGGCACCAGTATTTTCATTGAACATACCGCTCCGTCTGGACCAGTATTTCAATTGAACATACCGGTCCGTCTGGAAGTGTTGGAACTGCCCTTGCGGGGGTGTCATTAGAGCCTATCGTCAATTCTTCGTACTCCCCTCACGGGTGAGACGATGGAGGCACATGTGCAGAAATGCATCAGCCATTGACAGAGAAGCACTATTATTATTATTATTGCTATTATTATTATTGTACGCCTCAGATATAGTAAATCTGCCTTGGAGTGTTGACTGTGACATATTTGAGGGAAATCCCCATGAAAAAATTGCTAAACAGAGTTCCAGCCCAATGGCCTCAAGGCGTTAAACTGTGACGCCAACTCATAACCCTTTGGTGGTAGATGCTGGGGAGGAGAGTCGTTGCGCGCGTAAAAGATCTTAAACTCCGCATATGCTGGTTGATAGCCCAGGACCCAGCAGACACCAGATTGTTATGGGTGGGGTTTCGAGGCAGCTCTAGCAACCGCGCTTGGTGTATGCACTTGCACATTCGGTGACGTCTTGCAAGAGGTTGCTGGGACTGCGGAATAACCTCGGCTTAGTGCAGTCTTGCCCTCAGGAGCTCCATCGGTGGCCCCGATCATCAGGCGAGAGACTGACACGGGGGGGTGGAGGACCTCGAACAAGGGTATTGGAGGCTTATGTCCGTTGAGGATATGCCATTAGCTGCATCAGTACGCCTCAGATATAGTATTATTATTATTATCATTATTATTATTATTATTACTACTACTACTACTACTACTACTACTACTGCTGCTGCTGCTGCTGCTGCTGCTGCTGCTACTACTACTACTACTACTACTACTACTACTACTACTACTACTACTACTACTGCTGCTGCTGCTGCTGCTGCTACTACTACTACTACTACTACTACTACTGCTGGTGCTGCTGCTGCTGCTGCTACTACTACTACTGCTGCTGCTGCTGCTGCTG
>WBZZ01005771.1:112500-115000 GCA_019918135.1 Paulinella micropora | reverse complement strand
GGGACCGGTGGAGACTTGAGTTATAGATATAGATATAGATATAGATATAGATATAGATATATAGATACTTCGTATAGATCTTGGTGATGGGACAGGTGGGGAGTTGAGATATAGATATAGATATAGATATAGATATAGATACCTCAGTGACTCGCATAGATCTCGGTGAAGGAATGGTTGGAGACTTGTGTAAGGAGACTGCGAGGTGTGTACTACATACATACATACATAATCAACCCGCGGCAACATTGACATACACACACACACACACATACAGACATGCATTCTCACACACATACATACATACATACATACATACCTGCATACATACATACATACATACAGGATCAACACTTACATAATCAACCCGCGGCGACATTCTCACACACATACATACACACACATACATACATACATACATACATACATACATACATACATACATACCTAGGATCAACACTTACATAATCAACCCGCGGCGACAATCTCACACACATACATACACACACACACATACATACATACATACATACATACATACATACCTAGGATCAACACTAACATAATCAACCCGCGGCGAAATTGACGACATACATACATACAGACATACATACATACATTCTCACACACATACATACACACACATACATACATACATACATACATACATACATACATACATACCTAGGATCAACACTTACATAATCAACCCGCGGCGAAATTGACGGCATACATACATACAGACATACATACATACATTCTCACACACATACATACACACACACACACACACATACATACATACATACATACATACATACATACATACCTAGGATCAACACTTATATAATCAACCCGCGGCGACATTCTCACACACATACATACATACATACATACATACTTAGGATCAACACTAACATAATCAACCCGCGGCGACATTCTCACACACATACACACACACATACATACGATACATACATACATACATACATACATACATACATACATACATACCTAGGATCAACACTTACATAATCAACCCGCGGCGACATTGACGATCTTAATGATTCTGCTGCGTCAACCTGCGGCGACATTGACGATCTTAATGAGTCCGCCGCGTCAACACGTACAAAATCACCCCGGGGCGACCTACATACATACATACATAACATAACATAACATGACATGACATGACATGACATAACATAACATAACATAACATGACATGACATGACATGACATCACATGACATGACATGACATGACATGACATGACATGACATAACATAACATAACATAACATACATACATACATACATACATACATACATACATACATACATACATACAGCGGCAACGTTGATGATTCCGCTGAGTCAACACGTACATAATCAACCCGCGGGGACCTCGAAGATTAGATAGATAGATTAGATAGATAGATTAGATAGATAGATTAGATAGACCTTGATAATTCTGCTGAGTCAACCCGCAGCGATCTTGATGCTGCTGCGTTTTGTTGAGTAGCACGTGCGCGCGCTGTCACAGAACACAACATGTATGTATGTATGCACGTGTGTATGTATGTATGTATGTATGCATGTATGTGTGTATTGCTGCGTTCTGTTGAGTAGCGCGTGCGCGCGCTTTCACACAACACAACATGTACGTATGCGTGCATGCATGTATGTATGTATGTATGTATTGCTGCGTTCTGTTGAGTAGCACGTGCGCGCTGTCACAGAACACGACATGTATGTATGTATGCATGTGTGTATGTATGTATGTATGTATGTATGTATGTATTGCTGCGTTCGGTTGAGTAGCACGTGCGCGCGCTGTCACAGAACACAAACATGTATGTATGTATGCATGTGTGTATGTACGTATGTATGTATGTATGTATTGCTGCGTTGTGTTGAGTAGCACGTGCGCGCGCTTCCACACAACACAACATGTACGTATGCATGCATGTGTGTATGTGTGTATGTATGTATGTATGTATGTATGTATGTATTGCTGCGTTCTGTTGAGTAGCACGTGCGCGCGCTTCCACACAACACAACATGTACGTATGCATGCATGTATGTATGTATGTATGTATGTATGTATTGCTGCGTTCTGTTGAGTAGCACGTGCGCGCGCTTCCACACAACACAACATGTACGTATGCATGCATGTATGTATGTATGTATGTATCAGGATGATGCTGCTGGGTTCTGTGGAAGCGCGCACGTGCAAATAGATAGATAGATAGATAGATAGATAGATAGATAGATAAATAGATAGATAGACAGATAGATAGACAGACAGACAGACAGATAGATAGATAGATAGATAGATAGATAGATAGATTAGATAGATAGATAAATAGATAGATAGATACATACACATACATTCATACACAGATACACATGTTCATTCATACATACATACATAGCGGCGACTTTGATGATTCTGCTGGGTTCTGTTGAGTCTCACGTGCGCGCGCTTTCACACGACTG
>WBZZ01005771.1:85000-90000 GCA_019918135.1 Paulinella micropora | reverse complement strand
TGTGCCGTGGGACACCCGTAGGGACACTCCGGGACATCCCTCGAAAGGGACATCCAGGGTCATCCCTGCTCGGGAGACTTTGAGATTTAGGGACATCCCCATTTTGGGGACGTCCCAAAATTTTTTTGGGGACATCCCTTTTTTTTAAAAAAAATTTAATCCCTTTAAAAAAAAATTAAATATATATATATATAATATATATATATTATTTTTTTTGTATAATTTGTTTTCCGAAGAGTTTCAAAGCCCCATACACATAGGTACCTCACACTACTATACGTGTCCTGTAGTGTAAGCACATGAAATAAAACCAGCTATCTCGGCCTCCTTCCCATAGAGAAAAAAGATCAAAAGTGGGAACGAACTTCTGAGACACCTCTTACATACATACATACATACATACATACATACATACATACATACATACACTCATACATACATACATACATACACAGGCTCTCTATGTCATGAGCATGGGCAACCAGGTGTCTCTCTCTCTCTCTCTCTCTCTCTCTCTCTCTCTCTCTCTCTCTCTCTCTCTCTCTCTCTCCCCTCCCTCCCCTCCCCTCCCTCCCCTCCCTCCCTCCCTTCCTTTCTCTCTCGCTTTCTCGCTCTCTCACTCACTTTCTCTTCCAAATGTATATGCAGGAGAGTCCAACCAGTCAGGGCCTGGTGCCACTCCTGACATTAGATATCTGGGAACACGTACGTATTATTTAGCACATACACTACACTACACTACACAAAACTACACTTGACATGACATGACATGACATGACATCACATGACATGATATGACATCACATGATATGACATTACGTGGCGAGATATTGGTACACGGCAGGCGAGATTGGGCGGTAGTACCTATAGATAACACGCATAAATACTATAAACACATACATTAGCCTACTATTTGGATTGCGAGACAAGATAAGCACACATAAATACTACATACATGCATAGGCGTACTATTTGGACTACGAGAACAGACGGGACGAATTCGTTGCTGGCTGGTGGAGTTTGGTGAGCTTATATTTATCTCTCTCTCTCTCTCTCTCTCTCTCTCTCTCTCTCTCTCTCTCTCTCTCTAAACATATATTTTCTTCTTTTTCTTTCGCCTTTTATTTTTATTTTCTTTTTTTATTACTTATTTTTTCTTGCTCGCTCTCGCCCTCTCGAACTACACATGCATATATACATGCATACATGCATAGTACTTTTTTGCTAAATATGTAATGGCAGAGGTATTATTATTATTGTTATTTTATTATTATTATTATTATTATTATTATTATTATTATTATTATTATTATTATTATTATTATTATTATTCAGCCCAATGGCCTCAAGGCGTTAAACTGTGACGCCAACTCATAACCCTTTGGTGGTAGATGCTGGGGAGGAGGGTCGTTGCGCGCGTAAAAGATCTTAAACTCCGCATATGCTGGTTGATAGCCCAGGACCCAGCAGACACCAGATTGTTATGGGTGGGGTTTCGAGGCAGCTCTAGCAACCGCGCTTGGTGTATGCACTTGCACATTCGGTGACGTCTTGCAAGAGGTTGCTGGGACTGCGGAATAACCTCGGCTTAGTGCAGTCTTGCCCTCAGGAGCTCCATCGGTGGCCCCGATCATCAGGCGAGAGACTGACACGGGGGGGTGGAGGACCTCGAACAAGGGTATTGGAGGCTTATGTCCGTTGAGGATATGCCATTAGCTGCATCAGTACGCCTCAGATATAGTATTATTATTATTATTATTATTATTATTATTATCATCATTATTATTATTATTATTATTGGAATAACCTCGGCTTAGTGCAGTCTTGCCCTCAGGAGCTCCATCGGTGGCCCCGATCATCAGGCGCGAGACTGACACGGGGGGGTGGAGGACCTCGAACAAGGGTATTGGAGGCTTATGTCCGTTCAGGATATGCCATTAGCTGCATCAGTACGCCTCAGATATAGTATTATTATAATTATCATCATCATTATCAGTGGCACCGCGATAGCCCAGTGGTTAAGGTCTACCATCTGGGACCTGTCGCCAGTTCGATTCCCGTCTGTGCCAGTATTTTCAAAGGATATTTTCTTTGAAAGTATTGGTCTGTCTGGAAGGCTTGGAGCTGCCTTGCGGGGGTGTCAGTAGAGCCTATCGTCAAATCTTCGTACTCCCCTCACGGGTGAGACGATGGAGGCACATGTGCAGAAATGCATTCGCCATTGACTGAGAAGCACTATTATTATTATTTATTATTATTATTATTATTATTATTATTATTATTATTATTATTATTATTATTATTATTATTATTATTATTCCTCACGGGTGAGACGATGGAGGCGCATGTGCAGAAATGCATCAGCCATTGACAGAGAAGCACTATTATTATTATTATTATTATTATTATTATTATTATTATTATTAGGGAGTACATAGGCCATCGGTCCTTTCCATGGGCTGATTGGTATAAAGCTCCTAGAGTAATGTTCTATGCCGTCACTTCCTTTATTCCACCGATTGGTGTGGAGACTTTCCTTATGGAATGGAGGACTGGATGCACATGGCCTTTTGGCTCAGCAATTGGCAGGAGATACACTATTATTATTATTATTATTATTATTACTATTATTATTATTATTATTATTATTATTATTATTACTATTACTATTATTATTATTATTATTATTATTATTATTATTGGACACCGTGATAGCCCAGTGGTCAAGTTCTACCATCTGGGCCCTGTCGCCAGTTCGATTCCCGTCGGTGCCACCAGTATTTTCATTGAACATACCGGTCCGTCTGGACCAGTATTTTCATTGAACATACCGGCCCGTCTGGAAGTGTTGGAACTGCCCTTGCGGGGGTGTCATTAGAGCTTATCGTCAATTCTTCGTACTCCCCTCACGGGTGAGACGATGGAGGCGCATGTGCAGAAATGCATCAGCCATTGACAGAGAAGCACTATTATTATTATTATTATTATTATTATTATAATACTTGCAGATTATTACTATACTTCTGGCAGAAAAGGGAGAGAAAGATAGAGCGAGCGAGCGAGCGAGCGAGAGAGAGAGAGAGAGAGAGAGAGAGAGAGAAAGAGATAGATATTGCTGTTGACATTCAAGACAACAAAAAAAATTGATTTTTCTGTTTTGGTTGGAATTTCAGTTTTGGTTGGAATTTTGATTTTGGGTGAAAATTTGAATTTTTCAAATTAACGGCTATATTCGTCCGCAAAATATCGTAAATTTTCGCGAAATGTTACCGTTAAATTTGAAAATTTGAATTTTTGTCACAAAAATGAAAAATTGTCACAAAAATGAAAATCTGACACAAAAACTCAAAACTAATTTTTTTTGTTGTCTTGAATGTCAACAGCAATATATATAGAGAGAGAAATAAAGAAAGAAAGAAAGAGAGAGAGAGAGAGAGAGAGAGAAAGAGAGAGAGAGAGAGAGAGAGAGGCTTGATAAATAAAAAAAGAGATCACATCGTGCCATATCTTTTCTCGCTGTTCTGCTAGGTTAACTGGGATTTCGTCAATGAGTTATACACAGCAGCTCTTGCTATGCACAGTAAAGAGCTTTAAGCACCGCTTCACACTAGGCAAGACAGGAGATTAGCAGAAATCTATGGACGCAAGTAGAGGCGAAATCAGAGCAGCGAATTTTTTGCGTTATTTGCGGTGATTTTCAGAAAACTTACTGCATTTCAGCCTCCCGTCTCATTTTTGGGTTTCTGCGTGCGTGCATGCGTGCGTGTGTGTGCGCGCGCGCGTGTGTGTGTGTGTGTGTGTGAGCCTCGAATCTGACCAAAGTCAATGTGACATTCAAGAGGGAAACTATCCACAGTTGATTTCATCGTTCATCACTCTAGCTATGACATGGGAAGGAACCTCCGTTCTGAAGCAATCGTTTGAAAGTTCAGGATTTGAACGCAAGTTTACACTACGTACTCAATATTTATCTAGGTTCAAGTATTAAACAACTTGTTTAACATTCAACGTCGACCGTATGTAACAATGAAGGAGTGGCAAGTATTTTATTAAAACAGTGCTTGCGTAAAGAAAAAAATTTAAGAACACGGTCGACACTAAAAATTTGTTTCAACTTGAAATTTCAAAACTTGACTGAGTCTTCCCCACTCGCAGGCCGGGTCACCGTCGTACTGAGTCTTCCCCACTCGCAGGCCGGGTCACGTACTCCCCGGTGAGTCAGTGTGAAGCGGGCGCGTCAGTGCAGCAGTCTTTGAGGCCTCCTGAGCGCAGAGCTGCACGTGGCGCCCGGGCGTTCACATCGCAGCTCAAGTTCGGTTTTCTGAGGACAATTTCAGTCGGTGGCTTCTTCCTCCCAGCAGAACACAATGTAGTGCACGTTTTTTAGTTTACATCAGCCCAAACAAAGTTTGGACAAAAACTTTTGCTGACATCTAGCAGACTTTTTAGGAGTGTTTTCCCCGGTCTATATTATACTAACCGGCTTGCCGCATGCTAATGATTTACTCGCCATCCGAGGTGACCACCGCCCGGCGGCCGCCAGGCCTCGACTCGAGTCAAACCTCGCCGCACCCTTCCATCCTTGACCTCGTGGACTTGCCACAAGCTTCCTTGGGCGCTGCGACCCGCATTTCCCATGTCCGCCCCCGATCCAGTTGACGCCGCTTCGTTTCCGCTGTAACAGTTTTCCATGTGCACCACTGTGACCTCTATCCGTCGTCCATACATTTTCCTCTGATAATACTGATTTTATGGCAAAGAAGAAAATAAGTTGTCATGATGCATGACTCTCACTTAGGGGACAATTTCTTTGCAAATAATTTGGTTTTGTTGTTTTTGTTTGTCTTTTGTTTTTGTTTGTTTATATTAATTTCATTTTACATAAATATTACAAATAATTTTACATGAGATGTAGCAAGAGTTGAGGACGGGAAACTTAACAAGCGCTTAGAAGCACTTGCGGTGCACGATGCCGGGGCCGGACTCGTCGTACTCCTGCT
>WBZZ01005771.1:17500-22500 GCA_019918135.1 Paulinella micropora | reverse complement strand
TGATTTATAGGTACCGGGGTGCAAAAAAAAACAAGGAATTTAGGCATTCAGGACACTGCCCTAACGCAAATATTTGCGTGAATTCAAAAAAAAAAAATCATATCAGCATCAACATCGAGTCTGGGGCTAACCACCCTGCAAATATGAGCTCCGAACTCCTCCTCGTTCCCACAAACCATGATTTATTCCGACAGGGGCGCGGAAATGGGGGGTGGGGTTACACAATTTTCATTTTCCCCCTCCCCCCAAACCCCCCACCCCCTTCACCAACACCTTTCAGGGAAAATAATAATAATAATAATAATAATAATAATGATATATCTGAGGCGTACTGATGCAGCTAATGGCATATCCTCAACGGACATAAGCCTCCAATACCCTTGTTCGAGGTCCTCCACCCCCCCGTGTCAGTCTCTCGCCTGATGATCGGGGCCACCGATGGAGCTCCTGAGGGCAAGACTGCACTAAGCCGAGGTTATTCCGCAGTCCCAGCAACCTCTTGCAAGACGTCACCGAATGTGCAAGTGCATACACCAAGCGCGGTTGCTAGAGCTGCCTCGAAACCCCACCCATAACAATCTGGTGTCTGCTGGGTCCTGGGCTATCAACCAGCATATGCGGAATTTAAGATCTTTTACGCGCGCAGCGACCCTCCTCCCCAGCATCTACCACCAAAGGGTTATGAGTTGGCGTCACAGTTTAACGCCTTGAGGCCATTGGGCTGGAACTCTGTTTAGCAAGTGTGACTAGGTTTTTTCATCGGGATAATAATAATAATAATAATAATAATAATAATAATAATAATAATAATAATAATAATAATAATCATAATAATCATAATACTAGTAATAATAATAATAATAATAATAATAATAATAATAATAATAATAAATAAATAAATAAATAAATAAATAAATAGATAAATAGATAAATAAATAAATAAATAAATAAATGAAACGTTAGTTTTAAATAAATAAATAAATAAATAGATAACTAAATAAATAAATAAATAAATAAACAAATAAATAAATAAATAAATAAATAAATAAATAAATAAAATAAATAAAATAAATAGATAAACGAAACGTTAGTTTAATACAATAATGATTAAATCTTCGTTTTTTGGGGGGGGGGGGCTACAGAGAAATAGCCGCCTTTGTCCACAAATTTCCCGTAAAAATTAGCGAAAGTAAATTGAAGTGCAAGCATGGTCCTAATGTCTAAATTTAAGAGTATACATGAGAGGAACGCTAGGAATTTCAATTATATATATTTGCATATATACATATATATCATACGTACGTACATACATACATACATACATATTATCTTCGCAATCTTCCAAGCGCGTGGAGTCCGAATTCTATCTATCTATCCCTCTGTCTGTCTATATATCTATCTACCTATCTATCTATCTATCTATCTATCTATCTATCTATCTATCTACTTATCTACTTATCTACCTATCTACCTACCTATCTATCTACCAATCTACCTACCTACCTACCTAATCTACCTAATCTACCTACCTAATCTACCTAATCTACCTACCTGCCTTCCTACCTAATCCATTTTATCTACCTAATGTACCTAATCTATCAACCTATCTAACCTATCTAATGTATATAATCTATCTAATCTATCTACTCTTATCTATCTTATCTATCTATCTATCTATCTATCTATCTATCTATCTATCTATCTATCTATCTATCTTCGACAGACAGAGAATTAGGGGATGGTGTGGGTGTGCTGGGCCCGTTGGGGTGCCTTATGTGTGCCTAGCCATACGCCTATAAGTCACATGCCGAAATAGCGACGGGAAGCACAATCCTGTTCCCTCAGGGTGCCCTTTCTCGCTTGTTGAGCCCGGAATAAAACCCACACTCTGTCGGTTTATACTAGACTGTCGAACAGTCTCGAAACTCCATCTGCTTACTGGGTCCTCTGTAATGGAGGTGAGAGCTCGTTCTGCAAGGGGCGCTTATGGAACGAGCCCTGGCCCCGCCTGGTACTAGGGAGCTTTGGTATCGCCTGTATCAGTCCCTTCCGTGCAAACATCACGGCTTAGCTGGGCATCGGGTTAATACTTTACCCACAGACTTCCTTGGTTGACGAAATCAGAAGCTCCTTTTTTCTGACATTAGTCGATATCTCATCTATCTGTCTATCTATCTATCTATCTATCTATCTATCTATCTATCTATCTATCTATCTATCTATCTACTATCTATCTATCTATATATCTAATCTATCTGTCTACCTATCTACCTATCTACTATCTATCTATCTATCTATCTATCTATCTATCTATATCTATCTATCTATCTATCTATCTATCTATCTGTCTATCTGTCTATCTATCTATCTATCAGTCTATCTGTCTGTCTGTCTGTCTGTCTACCTATCTATCTGTCTGTCTGCCTGTCTATCTATCTATCTATCTATCTATCTATCTACTACCTACCTACCTACCTACCTACCTACTTACCTACCTACCTACCTACCTACCCACTACGTACCTACCTATCTACTTGTCTGTCTGTCTGTCTATCTATCTACTATCTATCTATCTATCTATCTATCTATCTATCTATCTATCTATCCATCCATCCATCCATCCATCTATCTATCGATATCTATCTAGCTATCTATCTATCTATCTATCCATCTATCTATCTATCTATCTATCTATCTATCTATCTATCTATCTATCTATCTATCTATCTATCGATATCTATCTATCTATCTATCTATCTATCTATCTATCTATCTATCTACCTATCTACCTATCTACCTATCTACCTACCTACCTACCTACCTACCTACCTATCTATCTATCTATCTATCTATCTATCTATCTATCTATCTATCTATCTATTTGAAAAAAAAAATTGGACTAATCTTCCTCTAGTCCGTATTGGTGACTGCATTCCATCATAGCCGTCCAGTGTTGCATAGCCCGGGCTAGGTCCCTGCGGGGGTTTAGGCCTCATACAATGTCACCATTGTAGCTTGCGCAAGCTTACGGTGCTCAAAACACTTGGACTAACGGCTTCCTTTTCTTTCTCTTCTTCCTTATCCTCCCACTCTCCATTCCTAGATTGCCTTTTGCTTCAACGTCCTTCCTCCTCTTCTTTTTCCAGAACACAGTCTACCCGTGATTCCCATCCCGGACACATGCACAGTACACAAATTATTGTTTGATGTGAAACTGCGTTCCTTTGCAAGGACTATATTCCTTTGCGACATCTCATCTATCTATCTATCTATCTATCTATCTATCTATCTATCTATCTATCTATCTATCTATCTATATATCTATCTATCTATCTATCTATCTATCTACCTACCTACCTATCTATCTATCTATCTATCCATCTACCTACCTACCTACCTACCTACCTACCTACCTACCTACTACCTACCTACTTACCTACCTACCTACCTATCTATCTATCTATCAAGCTAGCTAAGCGCAAAGTGAAGTAGAAATAGAACTTTCCAGTAAAGGGAATCACTATCAAACCAACAGGTTGATTTACCTTTGCATCAAGATGCATCAAGGGATTGTCATAAAACACATGTTTTTCTCAGCTGAGAGCTGATTGATTTTTCTACATTACTTTCCGCTTTCAGCTCCGCTTTAAAGAAGTGAATGCGATCGTGTTAAAATAATGGGTTTGATAAGAATGAAGATGAGCAAAAAATTTATGAGGATTTCAGGCTCGAAAAAAATGACAATCGAAAAAATGATACGTGGTCAGTTTTGAGGCACGAAGAAATGACTACCTAAAGTTGTTATAAATTCCAGCAAAATAGTTGTTTATGTTCTAGAAACACACAACACAGGCATTAAGCAACGATAATAACAAACAAACAAACACATCCATAGTAACCACCCGAGTGATGCTTGTGCTTGGACAGAACCAGAACAACAACCAGGAGAATACACAAGTATGACAATAATAAGTGACTAGAAGAACGCCTCTAACAATATGGCCACGAACAAAAAAAGCACCAATAACAAGAAAACACAAGACGCAAGAACAAACAGAAATGTACTGTCGCGAGCTGTTCCACTCTTTCTGCTGTGTGATCGTTTGGCAGCAGAGGAACTGGATTCCGACTGTCGACAAAGCAGATGCTAACCGCAACAGCCATGACAGAAAAGACAATAGTTGTTTTAAATGACGGTGAAAGAATGCAGCGTATTGTCAGTCAGGGAGCAGAATATAAAATGGCTCGAAATCTGCTCCGAAATATTCAAGTTGCGGTTGGAAATGAGTTTTGTAAAAATGGGGCCGCACGAATTAATGAGCGCAAATTACGGTATAAAATGCAACATTTAGGCAATGATAAGGAAGAAACACGAGACAGCCCAGACAGATCAGACCAAACAGACCATGCAGACAGAGCAGACAGACCAGACAGACCAGACCAGACAGACCAGACAGAAGAGACAAAAGAGACAGAAGAGACAGAAGAGACAGAAGAGACAGACGAGAAAGAGACAGAAGAGACAGAAGAGACAGAAGAGACAAAAGAGACAGAAGAGACAGAACAGATAGAACAGACAGAACAGACAGAACAGACAGAACAGACAGAACGACAGAACCGACAGATAAATAGTACTTGTACAGGCATCTTCATTTCAGTACTCATTTCTGATGCAAACTTGCACAAGTCTGTTACTTACCTGGTCATTCGCATACATGCATACAGAAGAGTATAACACTCTGCGTAGGGAGGTGCTAACGAAAATGCAGCAGCTCTCGCAGCCGGCTGACATAAAGGTGAAAGTCATATGCAAACATATACAAGTACAAAAGACCTATACACGTATAAATATACATGCACGTGTAGATAAATGATTATAAATTGTAGATTATAAACATAGACATGACAATCGCAATCGTACAAATGCATATTCATATGCATGTATATCCTACTTCATATCCATATTTATATCTACCTACCTATCCATCCATCCATCCATC
>WBZZ01005771.1:0-12500 GCA_019918135.1 Paulinella micropora | reverse complement strand
CTTACTTCCTTGTAGGCGGGACACTTGGCAGACCACACACCCCACTTACTTACTTACTTACTTACTTACTCACTTACTCACTTACTCACTTACTCACTCACTGACTTCTTTGTAGGCGGGCCACTTGGCAGACCACACACCCCTTACTTACTTACTTACTCACTTACTTACTCACTTACTCACTTACTCACTTACTCACTCACTTACTCCCTTGTAGGCGGGACACTTGGCGGACCACACACCCCGACTGGCACTACCAGCTATGGACAGATAGAGATATGCCTCGCTTCCCTCTCTCTGTGGATCCTATTGTGAGGGCTCACTTGCAGGTGTCTCTCTCTCTCTCTCTCTCTCTCTCTCTCTCTCTCTCTCTCTCTCTCTCTCTCTCCCTCTCTCTCTCTGTGGATCCTGTTGTGAGGGCTCACTTGCAGGTCTCTCTCTCTCTCTCTCTCTCTCTCTCTCTCTCTCTCTCTCCCCTCCTCTCTCTCTCACACATACATATATATTCTCTCTCTCTCTCTCTCTCTCTCTCTCTCTCTCTCTCTCCCTCTCTCCCTCTCTCTCTCTCTCTCTCCCCTCCTCTCTCTCTCACACACACATACATACATTCTCTCTCTCTCTCTCTCTACTGCAGGCTTTGATGGAAAAAGCTTGCATACCTGTCCAACAGAGCGACGTGCTGCGCCTCGACCTCCTCTACGCCTTGGGAGGTAAGGACGAGTGAAAAATTTTCGGCCAGGAAATATTTCGGCCAGTGATTTTCACCGCAGAATACGTTGTTTTTGCACAAAATTTTGGGTGGCCGGAATTCTTCCCCATTCTTTTCACCGCAAGATACGTTATTTTTATTTATTATTTTTTTTTGTTGCCAAAATTTGAGGTGGCCGAAATTCTTCACTTTTCCTTTTATATATATGTATATATATGTATATTAGTGGGGACGTTCAGGTTGTGATTTACCGCCAGATTTCAAAAATAACCATCCGCAAACCAGGGCAATTTTCTCTGGCTTTTTCAAAAATAACCATCGGCAACCAGGGCAATTTTCTCTGGCTTTTTCAAAATTTGAAAGTAAAATGAGAACTAAGGTCCCCAGCAGTACATACGAAAAACACAATATAAAATATTTTATGTATAGATCCAACAGAGCAGCGTGCTATGATTTGATCTGTTCTATCTATCTATCCATCTATCTATCTATCCATCTATCTATCTATCTATCTATCTATCTATCTATCTATCTATCTTCGCTTGTTGAGCCCGGAATAAAACCCACAGTGCTCTGTCGGTTTATACTAGACTGTCGAACAGTCTCGAAACTCCATCTGCTTACTGGGCCCTCTGTAATGGAGGTGGGAGCTCGTTCTGCAAGGGGCGCTTATGGAACGAGCCCTGGCCCCGCCTGGTACTAGGGAGCTTTGGTATCGCCTGTATCAGTCCCTTCCGTGCAAACATCACGGCTTAGCTGGGCATCGGGTCAATACTTTACAGACTTCCTTGGTTGACGAAATCAGAAGCTCCTTTTTTCTGACATTAGTCGATATCTCATCTCTATCTATAAATCTATCCATCCATCCATCCATCTACCTACCTACCTACCTACCTACCTACCTTCAGGTATCTACGCCGACGTGGACTTCGAAGCGCTGCGCTCCTTCGAGCCGTTACGTGCATTTGGCCTGCTGGCCGGCCTAGCCAACACGCCCTGCTTCGAGGTATACTGAAATCGTTGAAACTTTCCGGAAAATCACCGCAAAAACCGCGAATTTTCGCTGCCTTGGCTTCCCGTCTTGTCCTGTGTTTCAAATCTTTGAAGCGCTGCGCTCCTTCGAGCCGTTAGGCCTGCTGGCCGGCCTGGCCAACACGCCCTGTCTCGAGGTATCAAGATTTCACACCGAAGGACAAGACGGGAAGCCAAGGCAGCGAAACTTTTGTGGTATTTGCGGTGATTTGCAGCGAAACTTTCGCGGGTATTTGCGGTGACTTTCAGGAAAGTTTCGACAATTTCAGCCTCCGCCAAGGCAGCGAAACTTTTGTGGTATTTGCGGTGATTTGCAGCGAAACTTTCGCGGGCATTTGCGGTGACTTTCCGGGAAGTTTCGACAATTTCAGCCTCCCGTCTCATGCTTTGGCTTTCTAGTCATGACCTTCCTACTCGAGCCGGGTCCAAGTGCCTTATTTTTAGAGGAACAAGCGGAGCGGGGGCGCACAAGATTTTCTTTCATTCGGTGCGCTTCGCGCCTTCGCAGTGACGCTTTGCGTCACTTTTTCACATTAGTGCCACCAATTTTTTTTTTTCGGTGCGCTTCGCGTGTACTATATTACACTCATGCTGAATACTACACTACACTATATGATACACGTATATAATATTATCTTGCAAATATTTTCTATATATATATATATATGTATGTATATATATGTAAGATATATACATATGCTTACTATATTATACATAACATATGCCTTGTGTGGAGGTTAATAATGGGTTGATTGCCGCTCGGCCAGCCCACCCTTGTATCCGCGCGGCAATATTGGCAATGCAGCTGCCAGACCCGGCGGGGCCGCACGGGGCTTTATTGGCAAAAGACATCATCAGCAGCAGCGGGCCGGGCCATTGGACTAGAGTGTGCTTCCGTGCTCTAACGGCTTCATTGTCCCCCTCCTCTTCCTCCTCCGTCGCCGCCGCTTCTTCTTCTTCTTCTTCTCCTTCTTCTTCTTCTTCTTCTTCTTCTTCTTCTTCTTCTTCTTCTTCTTCTTCTTCTTCTTCTTCTTCTTCTTCTTCTTCTTCTACAGACATGCTCGTTCTACCTACCGGCTTCTTCTTCTCTCTCCCCAACAACATGCGCAATCTACCCCATACAGAACGCAAAGTTCTCTCTCTCTCTCTCTCTCTCTCTTCTTTCTCTCTCTCTCTCTCTCACTCTCTCTCTCTTCTTTCTCTCTCTCTCTCTCTCTCTCTCTCTCTCTTCTTTCTCTCTCTCTCTCTCTCTCTCTCTCTCTCTCTCCTTTCTCTCTCTCTCTCTCTTCTCTCTCTTCTCTCTCTCTCTCTCTCTCTCTCTCTCTCACTCTTTCCTCTTCTCTCTCTCTCTCTCTCTCTCTCTCTCTCTCTCTCTCGCATACACACACACACACACACACATTATCAAGCCATATATGTACATACGTACAAAGGTGTTCATCACAGGGACTGCACTTTGAAATCCATGTAAATAATACATCATACACGTAATATGTATAATATGTATCCAATTTATCTTCCATACACGTACTCATGGTGTCTCGAGGCAAGTAGGGCAAGCCATATAAATTATGCATTATCATCTACATAGCATGTATCTAATTGGTCTTTCCATCTCTCTTCTCAGGTCTTTCTCAGCGAGGCAAGTTGGGCGGTCCATCACTGGGGATGCAGCTGGCAAGCGAAACACAAGTCCTTGCAGGAGATGCGCTCTCTCGGCGAGCTCGTCATGTCACCCCCTTCCCTCCCCCCCCCCCCTCCCCACCTTCGCCCCAAAAAATCCATACGTCTTATTTACCTGCTTTCTGTGCAGGGCGCTACAAAGCATGCCGTCTGGTGCCCCGAGCACAGCAAGCACACTGAGCAAAAACACTCAGGCCAGCATGCCTGCTGCCTCGATCGGCTCCTCTTCTGCCTCCTCATCGTCACTATCATCATCAGCAGCAGCAGCAGCAGCAGCAGCATCATCATCATCATCAACAACAACAACAACATCATCATCACAGTCAGCGTCGTCAACTTCTTCTTCTTCTTCTTCTTCTTCTTCTTCTTCTTCTTCTTCTTCTTCTTCTTCTTCTTCTTCTTCTTCTTCCTCTTCTTCTTCCTCCTCCTCCTCATCCTCCTCCTCCTCCTCGTCTCCCTTGACCTCCTTACCGGCAGTGGCTTCTTCTTCTTCTTCTTCTTCTTCTTCTTCTTCTTCTTCTTCTTCTTCTTCTTCTTCTTCTTCTTCTTCTTCTTCTTCTTCTTCTGCTTCTTCCTCCTCCTCCTCCTCCTCCTCCTCCTCGTCTCCCTTGACCTCCTCACCGGCAGTGGTTTCCCTGCTCCACGCGTTTCTCCAGCCCTCACTCACGTCATCTTCATCATCATCATCATCATCATCGTCAGTCACATCACCTCAGACTGCATCGTCGTCAACCACGTCCAAAACCCGCTCTTCTTCTTCTTCTTCTTCTTCTTCTTCTTCTTCTTCTTCTTCTTCTTCTTCTTCTTCTTATTCTTCTTCTTCCTCTCCACCTCTGGCTGGTGCTGCAACGACAGCCAACAACAACAACAACAACAACAACAACAATAAACCGCCGACCGTTACAACCGCACAACCGGTATGACCGTTTCGTCGACCGGCCCGGCCGGCCCGCAGCTTTCCGGCTCTATCCTGCAACGTATCGCCGGTTTCCTCTAGCTGCTCTTCTTTCTTAAGTTTCTTCTTTCTTTCTTCTTTCTTTCTTTCTTACTTCTCAGTTTCCTCTTTCTTCAGTTCTTACTTGAAGTTCTTCGGCGCGGTGGCTTTCTTTTTTCTATATTCTTCCTTTCTGATTTCTGTCTTTCCGTTCTTGAAGTTCTTTCTTCTCAAGTCTCCCCCTCCCCCCCCCCCCCCCCCCCCTACCCCCCCCCAAAGTGTGAGTTCTCAACTAATGCTCAGTCATTACTAGAAAAATTCATAAAAGCAGTTGAACGGATTCTGCCATCGCCGGAACCTAAGACTCAGTCCGACCTTACAAATCCGACTGGTGACGGATGCCATCACGTGACAGTGTCAGTGACTCACGTGGTCCAGTGGCCGAGTGATGTGGTCAGGCGCCGGTGGTGCTTCAGTTGACTCTCATGTCCGTGGCAGATGATTAACAGTTCGAGTCAGATGCAATTTTTGTCATTACATGATTACTTAAATTATTAATATTAATATTAATATTATTAATAATAATATTAATACTCACTAACATTTTCGATCCAATCAGTGCCATATTTTATACCGCGATAAATTGTAGTATTATTAATAATATATAACTTAGGAGTTGCCTCTGAACTCAGTGAGAACCAGTAGCCACTTTAAACTGACACTCTCGCATCAGTCTATCCGACTGAGCACTTTAACGACCGGCCAAAACCACTACCGTTGACATTATACAGTTTTTGACCGGCCCGTTAGATTCTCCTCTGCACGACGTTTCGACTTCACTAACTAGCTTTCGATTTCGTCCAGGAATGACTTCAAACGATTTAATCAAAGTTTTTACAGCAAACGCCATTTTTCCCTTTTTGGCTGCCTTTTTTCCCATGATATGCTGAAAACAGCAAAATCGGTGAATTTTGGGGAACACAGTCAAGAGAACATAAAAATGATATTTGCAGTGTACTGCGTGCACAGCCATTAGGCTTAAACTCACATTTCCCAAATGAAATTTCAGGACTTCCACTTGAACACCAATGAGTAGGCTTGAACTTGAAGCCATCTTCAAGTACTTTGCACATTTAACTTCAAGTGTTGCCTAACAGCTACTCACAATCTACGTTCACCCAGGACCGTACTTTGCAAACCAACTCTGCAAACCAGTAGAAATCAACGTAAATAAACGAAGTGACATCTCAGCTATTTACTGGTATTTCACCTACTCTTAGGAGTTGGCTGTTTGCAGCCATAGAGTCTTTCAACAAGAGTTCGTTGTGTATTTATCCCTTGGGGTTGCATCCAAACTCACAATTCGAATTTTCCTTTTAAGTGGAAACTGCACACACGAGTTTTGTGTGCTCTGTCGACATATCGATTTGAAAGCACCTCCTACAAGGAAGGTACTACTCAACGAACGTGGAAGATCAGAGATCATCAAAAACCACATATGTGGGACAGATCGTTCACCTGTCTTTGCATTTTTGTGTCGTATCTCTGTTCTTCCACACTCTATGCAGTCGACCAACACAGTATGTGTTTGTTTTGTTTGTGTTAGGGTCACCCCCTTATCACCAAGCAAGATCATCCTCTTTGCTGCTCATCGTGCTCTACAAGTGTACCAACACTACCTGGCCTACCCCTGGCGACGTGGAATGTTCGCCAACTCACGCCACGACGATCCCCTGTCGCGTATCCGCGAGCACAAGAGGAAATGCTTGGACCCCTTTACCATACTGGGCGTCTACCATGGTCTTCTGCCCTCCGAAAAGAAGTTTCTGAAGGAAGTAGAGGAAGGTAAGTCTATTCCTCTCACTACGGACCTCTCGTGGACGCAATCAACGCAGTTCAAAGAGGAGTTATTCACCAACTACTCTGGTGAATACAGAAACGTTCTACTCAAGGCAATCAAGGACAAGCAAACAAATTTGCTTCATCTACCATTGGTACCGACACCATCCCTCACGCTGATGTGCAATCCCAACGTGGCGGCCCACGACATCTACCAGGAGTATTTGGGACCTACAGGCTCTGCAGGTCAACAGGAGGCTCTCTGGAACCAACTGGGTACTCTCATCCCTCTCGAGGTATATGTTAATCATTTACCTATTTCGACGTCGATGCCTGGAGCACCTGGATCACTTCATGGATTGGTGCTTCCAGCTCCTGCAAGCACCCCAGTTACCGTGCCTCCATCGACCCTGATTGGTTTGACGCCAGCAATAGCCCTGGGAAGTATTCCTCCCGGACTTGCACCGCTGACTCACCCGTCAACGAGCCCCACTGCGCCTACTGCACCATCAACGGCTACAACATCGCCCCCCGTAGCTATCCAGTTACGATGCCTGCGGGTGCAACAGCACTGGGCCCTATTGGTAGGGTACCTCCCATCACCCCTGTCGGTCTGTTTGCCCACCCTGGAAGTCTAGCAAGTGGAGCGACACCCCTACCACAACGTGTACCGCATCCATCGCTGGCATCCATTGTGGCATGTCGCCCACCTGCCCCATTGGTCAATCGCGCACTGTCCATGACTGACTCAGCCCTCACGTCACCATTTCGACCGATAATTGGCTCTTTTGGACCCAGACCGGCCTTTGCTCCATTGACAGCAACTCCGACTGATTCGTCAGGTTCAACCCCCGCTACGTTGACGCCGGCACGCTCAACGCCTCGCATCTCGCTGGGTACAACAATGCAAGGTAGTAGAATCACACTGAGCCCTCTCTTCTCCGTTGCGGAAGAAGCTTACCCGACCCTGCTCGCCGGCAGTACGAACCCTCCTGTGGAGGACCAAGGTGGAGCCCCTGTGACGGCAACAACCGGAATGCAACAGTGGTGACTCCGGCTCCCGCAAGCTTGTCATCAAGCTCATCTTCAAGCACTGCATCGAGCCCAACATCGAGCTTGCCTGCAGGTTCGTCACCTGATCCATCGTCCGGTACGACGATTGCGACTCAGCCACCGGCCCCTTCGATGGAGAATGGCCCTCCGGGGACGGCTGCACCATCCACGCCATCTCCCGGCAATGAATCCTCGTCAGCATCGTCGACAACAAGAGTCCTGCGATCGTCCACCTTTGCAGGTATTCCACCCCGCACGCTACACATGATGGCCCGAGTTCGATCCCTCTTCGTCATGACCCGCCCGACCACCGCGCCGGGACATGACGTTGCTACTCAAGCCCGCGAACTTGCATTCAACCTACAGTTGAACAACTTGTCAATGCTGTTGGCATGCAACCGCATCATCAATACGGTGAACAAGTGGGGAGACAAGACTGCAATGGCCCTCATGGACGCATACTGGACACGGTACATTCGTGTCACTGACGAACGCACCCGCGTCTGGAGCATCATTCCGTACATGCTCATGGAATATTTCATGGAGCTGTTCAAGGGACGACTGGACAAGGGAGACACAAAGCGACCAGCTCTGCAAGCCCTTAAACTTCGACGCTTCAAGAAGGAAAGCCTCGCAGGATATGTAAATCGTTGCATCACAAGCTACGAGACGGCCCACGCAGCTGGCTACCAGACAGCCGACTTCAATCAAGTCCGCGATGTGTCTCGGATGCTTACGCCCATGGAACGAGAACGATGGACCCTATACGCCACCGAGATATTTAAAGCAATTGGTGTCGCATGGCCCCGCGACCTCGCTGACCTTCTGCCCTGGACCAACTCCCTCGATCTCCATTGTATGGAAGAATATTGGCCCTGGATGCAAAGTACTACGAAGCCCTCGTCGGCCGCCACATACAAGCGACTACGGGCCTGAGCGCCATCCTCGCGATCGTCCGACGCCTTCCACCTTCTCCCGTGATTCAACCGTCAAGGTCGACACTCGTCAGAAGAAACCGCGTAGGACGCAGCAGGAAAACAAGGAAAACAAACGCCCTCCTCGCAGAAGCGCAAGGCTGACGCTATGTCGATGGCCCAACCGGCGACATCAACGGATCGTGGACGCACCAACAAGCGGACTAAGATGGATAGGCCAGCCCCGACTACGAAGAAGACGGCAACACGCCCACGCTTTACCAAGGCGAATGCGATTGCCGTCCCTTCGAAGAAATCGTCGATGGTTACTGCCGCCACCAAGTCCGCCCCGACCTCGCCAAAGCGTCCACCCTTCACCGGGATTCCATGCGCCTACTGCAAGGAACATAACCAGTTCCTCAATCCGAATCAGACCCCGAAGCACTCGCTTGAAGAATGCAAGCTTCGACAACAGCGTTGTCAAGACGAAGGCAAGCAATGCAACTGGAAGCCATCCTCGGCCGCCACGCGGAAGCCATCCTCGGCCGCCACGCGGAAGCCATCCTCGGCCGCCACGCGGAAGCAGCCACGGGCTTTCCACATGACGACGCGCGCGGCGTCTCAGGAGTCACGACGTCTACTCCGCATTTCTACAACCCCGACCGTCGTCTGTGGGAATGTATACGTGCGCAAATCATTGCGCCCGTCCCCGGAAGAAGACATCATCGGTAAGACTACATGCGTTCTGGACTCGGCCTGCAACTGCAAAGGCGTAGCCCTCCTCGACTGGGTAATACACCAAGGACTTGAGATCGTGTCGCTCCCACCCGTCGACGCACGCTCATCTGTGGGTGTTGAAGCCACTCTTTCTGAAGGCATTGAACCTTTCGTCTCGGCTACGCCCCGACGTCTCCGCTTCATGCCATCACGATATATATTTCGAGCCACCTTCCCGAAGGTACGAACCTGCTTCTCGCCAACGAGGTCTCGGCCCAGCTCAACCTCTCCATTGACGACGCGCAAGCGATTCGGCCCACGGACT
Organism: Paulinella micropora; assembly: GCA_019918135.1. Taxonomy (NCBI): domain Eukaryota; phylum Cercozoa; class Imbricatea; order Euglyphida; family Paulinellidae; genus Paulinella; species Paulinella micropora. The sequence continues at coordinate 3,294 of WBZZ01005771.1, read as the reverse complement.
ACATGCCTCTGAAGCCGCCTTCCAAGCTAATTGTCTACGAGACGGAGTTCCATCTCTTCGAGACGCCACTTCAAGTCGGTGATTTACAACTTGCTACGGTTAGCTACGACTTCCGCCCTACAACGTTGGCGAAAGAGATGTCCTACCCGATAGTCAAATTCAAAAAAATCATCGACCGCCGTCCCAAACTGCAGCTCCCTTTGAGCTCCCACGACCTTCTGTCTACTTCGAACGCTCACCTCTATGGCCGCCAAGTCAACCTGTTCATGTCTTCACGTAAAAGAAGACCTTGCGACGGCAACGTTGGATGGCCGGTTCGCAATGAAGAAGAGGATGAAGACGAAGACGAAGAGGCCGACGAAGAGGTCGAGGAGCAAAATGAAGAAGCAGCTGAGGACGACGAAGAAGGCTACGACGACATAGACTCTGTAGAAGAAGAGGAGGAAGAAGTTGAACTGACAGTCGAAGTGGTTGAAAAAGAGAGCGAACAGGACAGCCATCCTACGCCCTCGCAAACTCAACACATCACTCATCGCGCCCGAAGCGGAAATTTGGAATCGAAGAGACCGGGTACTCCTCCTTCCAAACGACAGAAACTGGAGACATCCTCAACCCCAGAAGAGTCTCCATCTTCAGCGGCTGCGACAGCCACGCCTTCCACGAGTGGATCGGCCCAGGAATGGAAAGACACGCCTCCCTCTCAAGTGGGAAATACGCTGAATGCCTCCCAGATCGGAGTTAGCCCTTGGAGCCTATCAGCTTGGAAAAGGGAAGACGCACTGGCACGACAATACCTCGCTGAACTTCGAGGCAAGCCTTCGAATACGAGACGCTCTTTGAGCTATCTGGCATCACCATCATCGTCATCATCACCATCATCGTCATCATCATCATCATCATCATCATCAGCGTCATCATCATCGTTAGTGCCGCCTGCTCCGACTTTGACTACGCCATCTACGGCCGCCTCTGTGGCGCTCCCTCAAGCTCAGTCTTCGTCATCATCGTCGTCAACGGCACTACGAGTGGCGACCGCGGATTGTATGCCGGCAAGACCAATAAGCGATGGCCTTGCCTGTGAACTCAAACAGAGTCAGGGATCACCAGTTCCTCGATTGCCGCTCCAGACCGAAGCACGTGCTCGGGCCCCGGATCCCGAACCCGAGGCAGCCGAGCCATCCTTCATAGGAAGTGTTCGGCCCATTGGCATAAGAATCCGACTACGGAGCGTCACTACTGGTGGTAGGCCGTCCCGGCTTACAAATGTGTCCCCACGTGTCGGACGCGGCCCTCTACACGAATACCCAAGCCGCAGACTCGCGGGATTCGAAGCACCGCCAATGACACCAAACGCCCGTCGTGCAATCGGAGACCCCTTTCAACTTCGACGAGCTGAAGTCCTGACCCCAGTCTCCACTTTACGCCCGGGTCAGAACCCACAGCAGACGTACAAGGAGGTCCGACCGGTACCAAACGTATGGGTACCTCCAAGCTTTATTCCTGAACGCAAAAAAGAGGAAAAGGCTTCTGCTTCGGACGAAGACTTATGGATCGTCAAGGAAGTATACGCGAACTACTTCCCGACCATGGGATCCGTTTGCTTCGTGGGCACATACCCCAGTTGTCCACACCTTGGCTACTGGGTCCCGGAACAAATGGTCACTAGCCAAGGACTATGGCCCGACAACGTCACTCCAGTAGAAGGCGGTTGGGACTACCCTCGAGTGGAACGATCGTTGCTACGCACGGCAGAAAACGCCCGTGGGACCTACCGAATCCCACCACCAGAAAATGACATCCATTGGAGATGCGCGGAGCAGATGGTATTCCCGTACACGGACCACTACAACTTTATCGCCAACCCGCTCCTGGCGCGAACCTTCCTCCCATGGACTACAGCACCGAACCAGGCTTCGAGTTCATCCTCGAGTTTGTCTATGAGCGCCTCGTCAGTTCGACAGCAAGCCCTTTGAAGGCCACCATTTTCCATTTTGGCCCTGCACATGGACGAAGTACTGCACAACTCCTGTGTACAGCCCTCGTTGGCCGCCAAGTGGAGCCTACCGGGAACGTGGACTATTTCCGCATCGGTATGGCGTATCATCCGGAGCGACCTTGGGGATACAAAGCCTCATCGTACTTGGGACTCATTGTCGGTAACACCCCGAGAAAAGCACCCCGATACACCATTATGGACGCGCTTTCCCAAGGTGAGTTGCTTTTCCCGTGGAGTTGCATGGAAACCCCGTCTACAGGCCAATACACTATGGCTCCGGGATTCGGCACCGCATTATACCAACGCTATTCGTTCAAGTTACCAACACGAGAACGCTGTTTCGCACTTCAGCACTACTTCCACCGACTCCCTTGCATTGATCCCATATGGCTGAAGATCACTGCGACGGACTCTTACTACGACATCCAAAATGTATTAGTGCGCGAACGCAGTTACCTCTGCACTGTCGACCTCCCGCGGAACTATTTCAACCATAGCTCCCTGTCCATCTACTACATGAATGGGCGTGACGAAGAATTCTTCGACAATATCCTCCAACACAATTGGCAGGGATTAACGGGAGGAATGACAGTCAAGAAAGGTACATGGTCGCTAGGAGGCCGAAACAGCACTAACCTTACCAACTACCTTCAACAATGCCCAAACTGGATCGATCCACAGAATCCAGACGCCTCCAACATAAAATGGTCCACTACATTTTACTGGAAGCGATACGACAATGTGGAGTGGATTATAGCTCAAATCGCAATTTATCTCATCGCCAGCCAGACCGGCAAGCGCTTCAGCCGCGAAATCCACGTAGTCCACCACCCTTCGGGCACCTCTCCCTGCGACTATGACATGGTCAACCCGTACTCGCGAGAGAAACGTTTGAAAGGTTATCCTTCTGGCGTCCCATGTCTTCGCAGACGGATGAACTACCACCCCAATCCCCACATCCGGAGATGGGCGCCGGGGAACGCAGAGTCGGCACTACCGGTGGATCAACATACAGACACGGGCCGCTGGATCAATCTGAAGACAGCCGAGACTACAGAACGCCTCCGCAAGTTCTATTGCGAAATGGAGATGTCTCAGTCGGATCTTCAAGCCGAGGCACTTCTGAATCTGCCCCTCCCGATCCACACGCTGAGTTCGCTGGAAACACGCGGACAATACCGCATCGGCTTCCCCCAGGGGATGTTCATCGACCCTGGATTCGACGTGTGCATGATCCCGGACGGACAGACCGGACTACCGGGAATCCAGTGCCCACCCGATTGACGTCGAAATGCTCG
>WBZZ01005770.1:40000-47500 GCA_019918135.1 Paulinella micropora | reverse complement strand
TTGGTTCCGAGGCCATGTCGTTGTGTTGTTTTTTATAAGACATACACCACGTGGGATCAAAGGGGTATTTACATTCCGCGATCTAGGGGTGGTGACGGGTTTCGAGGCGTCCCAGATACTTACCACAAAACGTCCTCATGCGCTGGCAGACCGCATGAAATGTCTGCTACCCCTGTGAGTACCTCCATGCGGGACCTACCCAGTCTCGTGGAGCTCTCACGCGGGGAAGATCAATCACTTGTAGTTGATTTCCTGCAAGGTACCCGACACTGTGCGGGTAGTAGGGACTTCCTTTTGGGGCCTTCTATGCAGGATGGTTAGAGTCACTCTTCCCTCCCCAACATACTCACTGTAGTCCCTGTTGGGTCGAGGGATGGAGGCGCATGGCCCTCGGGCTCAGCCATGACAGATCAATATTTATTATTGACTATTATTATTATTATTGTTATTATTGTTATTATTATTATTATTATTATTATTATTATTATTATTATTATTATTATTATTATTATTATTATTATTATTGTAGCATAGTATTATAACTTGATTTTTATTATTTTATTATTATTATTATTATTATTATTATTATTATTATTCAGTAGTATTATAATTATTGTATTATTATTATGACTTATTATCATTACTAAGTTATTATTATTATTATTATTATTATTATTATTATTATTATTATTATTATTATTATTATTATTATTATTATTATTATTATTATTATTATTATTATTCCCTGTCGCCAGTTCGATTCCCGTCGGTGCCACCAGTATTTTCATTGAACATACCGGTCTATTTCTGGACCAGTATTTTCATTGAACATACCGGCCCGTCTGGAAGTGTTGGAACTGCCCTTGCGGGGGTGTCATTAGAGCTTATCGTCAATTCTTCGTACTCCCCTCACGGGTGAGACGATGGAGGCGCATGTGCAGAAATGCATCAGCCATTGACAGAGAAGCACTATTATTATTATTATTATTATTATTATTATTATTATTATTATTATTATTATTATTATTATTATTATTATTATTATTTACGCAAACACTGTCACTCACTTATTCAAGTTTTTTTTTTGTTTTTTTTTTTGTTTTTTTAAACTATTATCATATAGTATTATCATTATTATTATTATTATTATTATTATTATTATTATTATTACTATTATTATTATTATTATTATTATTATTATTATTATTATTATTATTATTATTATTATTATTATTATTATTATTATTATTATTATTATTATTCAGCCCAATGGCCTCAAGGCGTTAAACTGTGACGCCAACTCATAACCCTTTGGTGGTAGATGCTGGGGAGGAGGGTCGTTGCGCGCGTAAAAGATCTTAAACTCCGCATATGCTGGTTGATAACCCAGGACCCAGCAGACACTAGATTGTTATGGGTGGGGTTTCGAGGCAGCTCTAGCAACCGCGCTTGGTGTATGCACTTGCACATTCGGTGACGTCTTGCAAGAGGTTGCTGGGATTGCGGAATAACCTCGGCTTAGTGCAGTCTTGCCCTCAGGAGCTCCATCGGTGGCCCCGATCATCAGGCGAGAGACTGACACGGGGGGGTGGAGGACCTCGAACAAGGGTATTGGAGGCTTATGTCCGTTGAGGATATGCCTTTAGCTGCATCAGTACGCCTAAGATATAGTAAATCTGCCTTGGAGTGTTGACTGTGACATATTTGAGGGAAATCCCGATGAAAAAACCTAGTCACACTTGCTAAACAGAGTTCCAGCCCAATGACCTCAAGGCGTTAAACTGTGACGCCAACTCATAACCCTTTGGTGGTAGATGCTGGGGAGGAGGGTCGTTGCGCGCGTAAAAGATCTTAAACTCCGCATATGCTGGTTGATAACCCAGGACCCAGCAGACACTAGATTGTTATGGGTGGGGTTTCGAGGCAGCTCTAGCAACCGCGCTTGGTGTATGCACTTGCACATTCGGTGACGTCTTGCAAGAGGTTGTTGGGACTGCGGAATAACCTCTGCTTAGTGCAGTCTTGCCCTCAGGAGCTACATCGGTGGCCCCGATCATCAGGCGAGAGACTGACACGGGGGGGGTGGAGGATCTCGAACAAGGGTATTGGAGGCTTATGTCCGTTGAGGATATGCTATGAGCTGCATCAGTACGCCTCAGATATAGTATTATTATTATTATTATTATTATTATTATTATTATTATTATTATTACTATTATTATTATTATTATTATTATATTATTATTATTATATTAACGCCAGAACCGAACGGATTTTCCTTTCGATATCCCGGACCCTGGCCGCAACTGCCATCATCTATGGAATCATAGCGCCTGGTACCATACACAGCTATGTCGGGGAATCCTTTCAATGGGAAAATAGAGCGAAGTCGGAGAAAGAGAGAGAACGTGACACAGTTAGTGATTAAGGAAGACAGTTGCATTCTAACGTTATATGAAATTTGATGTGTCAACGATCAAAAATATTTTCTAGACATTTATTGCTGTTGACATTCAAGACAACAAAAAAAATTGATTTTTCTGTTTTGGTTGGAATTTCAGTTTTGGTTGGAATTTTGATTTGGGTGAAAATTTGAATTTTTCAAATTAACTGCTATATTCATCCGCAAAATATCGTAAATTTTCGCGAAATGTTACCGTTAAATTTGAAAATTTGAATTTTTGTCACAAAAATGAAAAACTGTCACAAAAATGAAAATCTGACACAAAAATGAAAAACTAATTTTTGTTGTTGTCTTGAATGTCAACAGCAATAACATGATGTTACTATGCGTCAGTAGGTTCAGTAGTATGTTTCAGTAGGTCTGATATCAGTACGTGTCATGATCAGTATGGTTCGTATTATCAGTAGCTGTTAGTATCATCATTTTTTTTTTTTTTTTTTTTTTTTTTTTTTTTTTTTTTAATGCTTGTTTGTTTGTAATACGGTGATCGTACTCGTGATACGACGGTTGTAAAAAGTGCTATCACCATTTACAAGTACATTTTCAAAGGTTTTAATTAAGCTTTGTTAGTTAAGGCTGGTCTCACCACTGAAGCTGCTCTCTTCCCGCCTATTCACCGTGAGAGAGGCAGAGGTCTGAGACGCCCCCTCAAGAGAATGCAGGAGACTAGCACGCCCTGTCAACAAGGTCTGAGACGCCCCCTTAAGAGAATGCAGCAGACTAGCACGCCCTGTCAACAGCGACCAGCCAACGTGGTGTATCTATAAGGTATATATATCTATCTAGCCTCCTGCCTATCTATCTATCTATCTATCTATCTATCTATCTATCTATCTATCTATCTAAATTCTTTTCCATTAATCTCCGTGTCTAAGTATCTTGCTATGTTGATAATGTTGGCGGGCCGGACTCTATCTATCTATCTATCTATCTATCTATCTATCTATCTATCTATCTATCTATCTAAGACACGACACACGCCGCGCTGGAAATACACACATACACACAAATACAACACACACACACACACACACACACATAGATACATACATACATACATACATACACACACACATACACGCATATATATATATATAATATTATATACATACAAATTATATATTGTATTATTATTATATATATATATATATATATATATTTTCATACAGACATACACACACGTACACACATACACACACGTACACACATACACACACGTACACACATACATACACACACATACACACACATACACACAAACACACTCACACACCAAAACACACATACACACACACACACACACACACACTCACTCACACATACACACAGACGGGCCGGCGGCCTTTGACCCACTTGCGCTCTCTTTGTGTTTCTTGTTGCTTCTTTTGCCTCTTGTTGCTATTGTTTTTCTTGCTGCGGTTGTTTTGTTGTTGCCGTTGTTGTTGTTGGTTGTCGTCGTTGTTGTCGTTGTTGTTGTCGTTGTTGTCGTCGTTGTTGTCGTTGTTGTTGTCGTCGTTGTTGTCGTTGTCGTTGTTGTCGCTGTAATTGTTGTTGTAATTGTTGTTGTTGTTGTTGTTGTTGTTGTCGTTGTTATTGTAATTGTTATTGTAATTGTTGTTTATGATGATGATGATGATGTCATTGTTGTTCTCGTTCTCGTTCTCGTTGTTGTTGTTGTTGATGATGATGATGTTGTTGTTGTTGTTGTTATTGTCGTCGTCGTTGTTGTTTTTTGTTGTTGTTGTTGTTGTTGTTGTTGTTGTTGTTATTGTCGTTTTTATTCGTTGTGGTTCTCCTTAATTATCGTGACTGCGATTGTGATTGTGATTGCTACTGCGGTTGTTACAAACCAGGCCCGCGTTGACCCATTTGAGCTCGGCGGCGGTCCTACCCCAATCCTGCCTGCCCTGCAAAAGCGCCTGCACACGCATGCAGTACCACAATATAGTAGTCGTAATAGTAGCAGTAGTGTATTAGTAGTAGTAGTAGAAGTAGTACTAGTAGTAGTAGTAGAAGTAGTAGTAGTAGTAGTAGTAGTAGTAGTAGTAGTAGTAATAGTAATAATAATAATAATAATAATAATAATAGTGCTTCTCTGTCAATGGCTGATGCATTTCTGCACATGCGCCTCCATCGTCTCACCCGTGAGGGGAGTACGAAGAATTGACGATAAGCTCTAATGACACCCCCGCAAGGGCAGTTCCAACACTTCCAGACGGGCCGGTATGTTCAATGAAAATACTGGTCCAGAAATAGACCGGTATGTTCAATGAAAATACTGGTGGCACCGACGGGAATCGAACTGGCGACAGGGCCCAGATGGTAGAACTTGACCACTGGGCTATCACGGTGTCCAAATAATAATAATAATAATAATAATAATAACTAGGGGCTGTGCCAACACCTGAAAGGATGGTTTGCGGTGCGCTCCGCGCAACCCCCCCCCCCCCCCCCCCCTCCCTTTCCCGTCGACAGGGCACGTTCAATTGCCAGAGGTACCAGCAGAACGCAAGCGTAAGCTCTGGTGGCACAAAAACCTAAAATCTCTGGTTTTTGTGCCGCCCGCCACCAAACCTTTTTATCTCCGAAGAGAGCGCACCGAGAGGTGTCGGGTAAACCAAACATCAGCCTCAAAGTCCCTCAGGTGTGCGCAAACGGCGCTTGGTGTCGCAAAAACCTCAATTTCCAGTGTGTATGCCACCCGGCGCCGGAAAAATTGAAAGCTCATCAAGATGTCAGATACACAAAATATCAACTGCTAGCTCCCTCTGGTGTGTGCAAACAGCGCCTGGTGGCACAAGACCTATATTTTCTGGTGTGGGTGCCACCCGGGACCAAAACGGGTACGTACAATCGCCGGCTGGGGTTCCCGGGGGAGGGCCCCCCGGAACCCCCCTGCACCGTCGACAGGGTACGTTCAATTGCCGGAGGCACCGGCAAGTACTGCTAAAAAAAAAGGGGGGGAAATTGCCGGAGGCGCCGGCAAGTGCTGCTAAAAAACAAGGAAATTTGGCATTCAGGACATTCCCCTAACGCAAATATTTGCGTGAATTCCAAAAAAAATTAAATTAGCATCAACACCGAGTCTGGGGCTAGCTACCCAATCATTATGAGCTCCCAACTCCTCCTGGTTCACACAAACCATGATTTATAGGGAAAGGGGGTGCAAAAATAGGCCAAGAAAACAAGAAATTTTGGCATTCAGGACACTCCCCTAACACAAATATTCGCGTGAATTCCAAAAAAATCTTATCCGCATCAACATCGAGTCTGGGGCTAGCCACCCTGCAAATATGAGCTTCCAACTCCTCCTCGTTCCCACAAACCATGATTTATAGGGACAGGGGGTGCAGAAAGGCGGGGGGTGGGGTTTCGGTGTGTGTGTGTGGGGGGGGGGGGGGGGGGGGGGGGGGGGGGGGTGGGGGGGGGGGGCCTTCCCCCAAACTCCCCAACCCCTCGTCCCAACATCTTTCAGTGACAAATAATAAATAATAAATAATAAATAATAAATAATAAATAATAAATAATAAATAATAAATAGTAAATAATAAGTAATAAATAATAAGTAATAAATCATAAATAATAAATCATAAATAATAAATCATATATAATAGATGATAAATAATAAGTGATAAATAGTAAGTGATAAATAAAATAAATAATAAATAATAAATAATAAATAATAAATAATAAATAATAAATAATAAATAATAAATAATAAATAGTAAATAATAAATAATAAATAATAAATAATAAATAATAAATAAGAAATAATAAATAATAAATAATAAATAATAAATAATAAATAATAAATAATAAATAATAAATAATAAATAATGAATAATGAATAATAAATAATAAATAATAATAATAAATAATAAATAATACATAATACATAATACATGATACATAATACATAATACATAATACATAATAAGTAATAAATAATAAATAATAAATAACAAATAATGAATAATAAATCATAAATCATAAATAATAAATAATAAATAAAAAATAATAAATAATAAATAATAAATAATAAATAATAAATAATAAATAATAAATAATAAATAATAAATAATAAATAATCAATAGTAAAGGAGAAGAAGAAGAAGAAGAAGAAGATGATGATGATGATGATTAAAATGAAGAAGAAGAAGAAGAAGAAGAAGAAGATGATGATGATGATGATGATGATGCTAAATGATGATGATGATGAAGAAGAAGAAGAAGAAGAAGAAGAAGAAGAAGAAGAAGAAGGAGAAGGAGAAGAAGAAGAAGAAGAAGAAGAAGAAGAAGAAGAAGAGGGAGAGGAAGAGGAAGAGGAAGAGGAATAAGAGGAAGAGGAAGAGGAAGAAGAAGAAGAAGAAGAAGAAGAAGAAGAAGAAGAAGAAGAAGAAGAAAAATCCAAGAGAGAAATCAGGAGCCGTTTATTTTCTCACAAGTACTGTGCAATTCAGCGTCAAACTTCCTCGTGGAAGCCAAATGAGAGGCGATAGGGAGACCAGAAAAGGCACGTTCGAAGTCACAGCTTCTACCTGCACCAGAGAGTAAGTATCTATGTATATATATGTATATGTATGTATATGTATATGTGTATGTATATGTGTATATATGTGTATGTATATGTAAATGTATATGTATATGTATGTATATGTGTATGTATGTATGTATGTGGAAACAACGCGAGCTGCAGGTATTTATGTATCTATGTATGTATGTATGTATGTATGTAGGCATGATCCTGGCCAGTTTGTGCCCTAACTCAGGTTTATTACACATCATCAATACAAGCGTTTAAAGTGCAAGAGAGCCTACCCAGACCAGCTTTTCAAAAGCTAGCCTCTCCTCTCCTCTCCTCTCCTCGCCTCTCCTCGCCTCTCCTCTCCTCTCCTCTCCTCGCCTCGCCTCGCCTCGCCTCTCTCCTCTCCACTCCTCTCCTCTCCTCGCCTCGCCTCTCTCCTCTCCTCTCCTCTCCTCTCCTCGCCTCGCCTCTCTCCTCCCCTCTCCTCTTCTCTCCTCTCCTTTCCTCCCCT
>WBZZ01005770.1:15000-20000 GCA_019918135.1 Paulinella micropora | reverse complement strand
TGTGACGAGGTGCACCCAGCTGGATTGCGGGCGAGCCACGGCGGCCTCGCTCTCGCTCTCTCTCTCTCTCTCTCTCTCTCTCTCTCTCTCTCTCTCTTTTTTTTTTTTTTTTTTTTTTTTTTTTTTTTTTTTTTTTTTTTTTTTGCTTTGCTTTGCTTTGCTTTGGGCGAGGCCTAGCTTTCACATGGGCGGGCTGAGCCTATGAGGGGCGCACGATAAGCGTTCCATTGATTTATGAGACGGGTCCCAATTACTGAGAGTAACTCATGTGAGTTGCTCATCATACTCATGGCTCTTGGCTCGGGGTGGCCTCTGGAATCACAAGGGGTGGGCACTGGGGGAGGGGGTTGTGTTCAGAGGGTCACCGCGAAGGATGGTCAACCAAACTACTGTCGGTCGGAGTTTGTACGAAGGCGAGAGGCCCTACACCTTACCACAAGCCTTGAAACGACTAAATGACCAAAGTAACGACGGACCGGAGCGGGGCTCCTGGCTCACCCTTTCTCTCAGCACTCTTCGTGCTCATCCTGCGGATGCCATGGGGTTGCTCTGGCGGAGGGTTATGGGGTGGTGGGTACACGTGCACGGGCCTGTCACTCTGTGCTCTCGGTAGATGACTCACTTGCAGCGTTTATCGGACGCAGGGTGGTTTGCCACGACACCTACCTCGATGATGCACAGCGGGTCTGCCTCGTGCCTGGTTACGGATGCAGGTGAGTGTTTGTGTGTATTCCTATACATACGTACACGTATGCTTTTTAAGGGTTGAGCTTTAAATAACCCCACCTGGGTCCTCATTTATCGAGTTTACAACTCGATCAATGCGGCACCGGGGTCCCATACCACTTATGTCAGGTTCTTATGCGAAGAGCGCGGCCGCTAGTGCTGGCCCTATGGGTCAAGGCGGTAATCCTTCAGGTTTAGACGTTCCCCGTGGGAGTGCGCCTGCGGGTGGCGATGGCTACTCGGCCGGGGTGGGGTGGTCGAGTGCTCGCGTACCTGACGGGCAACCTGAATCACGTAGAGCCAGCAATCCTGCTGCATCTCGATCACCCTCCCCAACCTCGGAAGAGAAGTCACGTCCGGAAAGGTCTGGTCACGGCGTGTGGCAAGCGGTACCGCCACCGAGGAGGTGGCGGAGGAAGGTACGAAATGAGCTGGATAAGAGATGTTGCATAGTATGGGGGCTATCGCATGTCTCTCAGACAGTGGTCATGGCGCGAGAGCTCCGAATTCTCGGTCTCGGGGAAGTCGAGGTGGAATTCGCGGGCAGAGGTAGTGGGCGACATTTGCGGATTAAATGTGCGTCTTGTGAGGAGGCGGAGAAGATGGTGCGGCTGCTGCGGGAGCGTAAGTTCTTCACGGGAAAGGTTCACGTTGCGACGGGTAGGACTTTCCGGGAAAGAGAGAAGCAGCGGGCTGCACGGGGGGGTGCCCAGTATGTAGAGATGCAGAGGGAGCTTCGCAAGCAGGGATTTGGCTACTGGGTGCTCGACGTGGAAGTCGACGAGCCCCAGGGCGAAGCCTCAAGCGGTGAATCTCCCTTGGCGGAGTGGGGCGGGATGCGGGAGCTGGAGGAGCTGGGGCGGAGGGTGCAGGATGGGCCGTGGAGGGTGGCGGAGGGCTCCAGGCGGGCTCAACCGAAGCGCAGGCATCGGCATCAGCTTCGTTCTTCCCAATTTGTGAAAGGCTTCCCACTGAGGGTGGCCTCACATAATTGGCAAGGCAAAGTGGGTGCGGATAGCCCAGGCTTTGGGGAATGGCCGGAGCACTACAAGGAGCGAGGCTGGGTGATCGTCGGAGTCCAGGAGCACAACCTATCGTCGCAGAAGGTGGAGAAGCTCCAAGTCGACGGCTTCGGAGTCCTCGGCAAAGCGGCTGCAACTGGTGCGAGCTCGCGTCTCTTGGGGGGAGTCTTGACGTTGGTGGCCAACTATCTGGCACCGTGCGCTACCATTGTACAGGCGCCTGTTCCACACCCACAGCAATTGTGGGTGAGGCTGTCGTCTGGGAGCGCGACGGCGTCGGATGTGTTCGTCGGCAACGGCTACTTCCCCCAAGAAAATCAACGAGAGGAATCTATTGCAGCCTATGAGGCGTGGCAGGCGGCCGTCTCCTACTTCGCCACCAAAGGTCATGTGGTTACGGTTGGTGATGCTAATGCTAAGCTGGGGCCCGCCAGAATAGCGCGGGAGGAGGGAGTGGTGGGCCTCTTTGGCGAGATAGATGGGAGGGGTAGAGGGGTTAGGAGTGAGAATGGTGAGTTGCTGGCTGCGATGCTTGTTGCCACGGGGTTGCGCAATCTCAGTGGGTTTTCGCAACCACGGGGGACAAATATTGGTGGTCTAGGCAGGAAAATGTAGGTGGACGAAGGCATCTACTGGATTACATCTGCGTCTCTTCCGAGCTGGCGGAGGAGGCAAGCTTCGGCGTCGACGAGGTAGACCTTGATACCGACCACAAAGCTGTGTGGGCGGAACTGGTCTGGGGGGGACAGCCACCCCCCAAAAAGCAGGTAAAGAGGTACAAAGCATTCAAGGCAGAGCGCTTGATAGGCAGGGTAGTTGAGGGTAAGGAGAGTGAGCTGTCTAAGCTTAGGTTGAAGTACGACGAGACCTTTGCAGCTGGTATATCGGGGCTGTTGCCAGATGGCCTCCCAGATCTATCAGCAGTGGAGGACCCGGATGAGCTTCAGCAGGAGGTAGATAGGGTCGCTAGCTTAGTGGTCCGAGCTTTCACGGGCGCAGCCGTGAAGGTCTTGGGAGTTCGGGTGATTAGGCCAGGGTTTACTAATGCATGGTTTGATGAGAGTCTTAGGGAAGCGATTGCGCGACGGAGAGAGGCATACGGCCTCTGGCGAAGGAATGAGGCCAACCGAGAGGCCTGGCAAAGATATAAAGAAGCGAGGAAGGCGGTCAGAAGGTTATGCAAGGAGAAGAAGGAGCAAGCGTGGAAGCGGGTCCAGAATGACACCGCTGCCAACTTCAGGAGCGCTACCATGGCCACGTACTGGAAGCTGTCAAAGCGTTTGGGCGGGGTTCGGCGGTCGAACGCTTCTGCTCCTGTTCGGAAGCCCGATGGCACTCTGGCATGCACACTCCGGGAAAAACTGCAAGAATGGGAAGAATACCGCCGACGTATGGTGGTCCCCAAAGAAAACCAGTTTTTGGAGGATGCATGTGTAGAGGAAGTCGGTTCTGATGAGGAAGCAGCGCGGATTGAGCCCGAGCGGAAGGCCCGCGAAACCTTCCAGTATAACGACAACCTGCGCGACCAATTCGAGGCCATGGCGCAAGCCGAGGAGATCCGGACTGAGACGGGCCCGCTGGACTATGATTACACCGAGAAGGAAGTGGAGCTCTGCCAGGAAAATCTCCAGAATCACAAAGCGTGCTCACCGGATAAGATCAAGAACGAGATGCTCAAGTACGGAGGCACGCGGATTGTGAGCTTTCTGGTGCGCTTCTTCAACTGGTTGAAATCGTGCGAATACACCCCCAGCGACTGGGGCAAAGCGATTATCGTCAACATCCCAAAAGGAGGCGACCCAACCGATCCGGAAAATTGGAGAGACATCGCGATTCTGAGCTGTCTGGGTAAGATGTATCTGTCCCTTATGGCGGCGAGGCTTACGGCTTTCATCGATCAGCCGGGCAGGCTTCGCCCAGAGCAGGGTGGGTTCCGGCCAAAACGTAGTACGGGGGACCAGATTTTTGTCCTTAAGGAGCGTCTGCGCCTTAGACAACAAGCTGGCCTCCGTTCTTTCGTTTTGTTCGTGGATCTGAGAAAGGCATTCCCTACGGTTTGGCGGGCCGGGTTGTTTCAGAGGCTAACCCAGATGGGGGTACAGGGCAAGTTCTATCGCATTCTGCGGCGTTTTTACCGAAGAACGTCATCGCGAGTGCTAGTCGATGGCGAACTCACTGGTGAAGTGCTGGAAGAGATGGGAGTTCAGCAAGGGTCGCCGTTGTCACCGTCGCTGTTCAACGTCTTCATGGGGTCCGAATCGTGAAAGAGTTGGAAATCGAGGACCTCAACCGCATCGAAGACATACGGACCCTGCTTTACGCCGACGACGTTGCGGTAATTGCGCATAGTGTCACGGAGCTTCAACAGATTGTAAATGTCGTGGCGACATTCGTGGAGGACTATCGGCTTGAAATCAACCTGAAACCGGGCAAGACGGAAGTCATGCCGATATACGGGCACGCCAAGTCAAAAAAGTCGCCCCCGTGCGTGAGGTTCCGGGGCAAGGTTCTCAACGTCACCGACCACTACAAATACCTGGGAGTTCTGCTCACGGACACCCTCTCATAAACCGCAAGCGAAGCGGGCGGCGGAAATCACTGTAGCGGGAACGGCTGCCTGCTACCCCCTCTGGATTGCCCATGAAGTTCCAGCGCGTCTTCGGCTGATGAATTGGCAGCAAATGGTTGGCGCAAAGTTGCTTTACGCATCGGCTTTTTGGGATCTGCCGGGCGCCAACAAGCTGAGTAAGCTGGAGGGCGCGTTGGTAGCGCCCCTGCGGGTCATCTTGGGTGTTGGTACGCGCACAAGCGGCTGCATCACCAGGGGTTTAGGCCGCACGCCGAGTTTTAGCATCCTTGCCAAGGCGGCCCGGCTTCGGTTCCTAGGGCGCATCGAGTTACTGGGCAACACAGCGCTAACACGCAGGCTTTACAACACGGGTCGGTGCAAATGGAAGGAAGATACGGAAAATTTGATCTTAGCAGATCACAGGCTGCGGGAGGGCTTGGATGCGCTCAAGCGGGTCGTGAACGAAGATGGCACGGTAGATGATAAGGACTGGCGGGCCGCTCTGGCGAACTGGAACGAGGTGGTAAAGCATGGTCTGTCCGGCAGGAAGTAGCTGGCTGGGAGCGGCAGGCTAAGCCCTCTGATGGGCTTAGGGTGCTGCTTAGCCAGATGTCTTCCCGCTCTGCTTTCCCACACGTTGGCGGGCGCTGGAGGGGGAAAGTCACAACCTTATCAGAAGGCGA
>WBZZ01005770.1:0-10000 GCA_019918135.1 Paulinella micropora | reverse complement strand
ATTCTTCTGATTTTGGTGCAGAAATTCAAACATTACTTTAAGAGCTGTAACCTTGGCAAAATGTTGACTCTGCGGATGAGCGGTTGAATAGGCAAAATTTTTGAATTATCAACCATAATCGAAAAAATCATTTCTTTTTTTCCTCTTGAAAGGCGCTAACAATACTGTTAGCAATTGTCGTTCTTTCCTGTGCTTTGTGAACCAGGTTTGCTCTCCTTTTCTGCCCTTTGTCTTCCTCGGTTTCTTCCTCTTCGCTCTCTTCAACGCGGTCCCTGTCCTTGTCATTAATACTCTGTCTTTCCTATGTTCCTTTCGCTGTCTTTTTTGTTTCTTTTTTCCCCTTCGTTCTCCCAGATTTCATTCACCTTTCTTATCACTTCGATTCACTTTCCTGTTGGCATCCCAACTACTCAAAGTCGGACGGTGGCCAGAACTTTTACTGATGTTCACCTCAGGCTTCTTACATGCTTCCTTTTCAGCTCTACGAAAACTGAGCAAGCGTTCTTCAATCATTAAAATCGTTCAGTCAAAAAAAAACTGCAGTGTGTCAAAACCCCTGAAGTTCAGAACTTGATCATCAGTATTGATGCATACTAAATTAATCCGCCAGTAACGCCGCCTTCGTCACGAGTCAAGCTTGTTAAAGAAAAAAATCATATACTGCGTGTAAGTATCAACTTATAAGTGATAATGAAGTCACAGTGTGGCTTCGGATCCTCAAATTCATGTTTGTAACTACTGATTATCATAAGTTGATCAATACTCCAATATTAATTTAATGGTCGCAAGTTTTTGAAGCTGAGTTTTTTTTTTTTTTTTGCAGATCAGAAGGCAAAGCACTTGCATCAAAGGTGTGAAGTACCTTGCCGCTTTAAGTGGTGTTCCTGGTTTCGATGTAGCACGTGATTTCTTCCTGGACCTAATGCATCTTATTTGGAACCTGTTCCAGCATTTCATCCGAATGACCTGGAAGCAAACACAGGCACTGTCAGAAACCAATGTAATGCCCCCAACGATAGCTCGTCAAAAGTCGGTAATACAACCAAACACAGTCCTCAAGAATGAGAATGATGTCTCGTTGTATTAGCTCAGTGAAGCCAAAAAGGAAAACGGCAACAGACCAGGAATAAAATGGCATCAGGTCCAATCCGGACAAATAATACTGAAAAACAAGCTGGTGCACCTGTCACCAGGAAAAGGTATTTTTTACCGGCTATCCGGGGGGTGATGCCTACAGTACCCCCTCCCGATTTTATGACGGAAATAGCATTTTCGTCATACACCTTCTGATTTCTTTCTGCAAATAGTATGCGCTATGGAGTCATGCCACACAGCGCATCGACCCACGGATAGACGCTAAAAGACGATAAATATATCCTCATACGGCACGTCAAAGCGGATTCTCTAGCCTTTCTTGTAAATTTTGAACTCCTTCCCCTCAATTTCTTTTTTCTTTTTTTTTTCGGCAGTATGTCAAGAACAAACGTACAATTAATAAAAAAATACAAGCAACGTGGTGCTGTAGTACGATTTCCCCTTTGATCTCCTTCTTCTTCTTATCATTATCATTATTATTATTATTATTATTCACAGGGAGATCGTAAGTACATTGTCTTTTTTAATGACATACCCTTGTATAAGGCGGATATCCTATGATATAGTATTAGGGGGCCAGTCCTAATAGCTATATCCGAAGTCGAGGTGTATGTACCCGACCCTGCGATATACCGACACAAGTAGAGATTGACCGTGCTCAGGTACGACAGTATATAATCTATCGTAAAAAATAATTTAATGAAAGTTTCAGAGAACATTTCATTTTCGAGAACATCATCCCAGGACTTGGAAAGGGTCATACCCGGGAACACCATCGCTCAATACACTAGCGATCCCCGTATACGGTGTAGTATCATCGTCGATCGACCTTTCGCACTCGTATGTTGCGATCAAATGCCAAGTTATATCACTGAGTCTTTTTAACATTCATATTGATAACTGATGATGCATGATCAAATCATGATACGCCGTGGGCAATCAATCAGTTTATTTGATACTCATAAAGAAAAATAGTTTCTTTGTCACTGCCTTCGTCGTCTGGCGCGGATTTCTTTGCCTGGTGGACCACCAACAAAAGTCAGATCGAACTTTGACTGTTCGAGAATGTCCCAGATCTTATTAGGGATTCCGCCCAACGATAATTCAAAAGGGACATCAAGCACTCCTCTTGGCAGTGTCTGAGTGGTCCACGCAGTGTAATCCTTGTCTCTGGGAGTAATTGTATCATCCCATGTCTCGAGACTTTTTGCGTCTTTATATACTGGCAGGTAATGTCTTGCCTTTGGAACCTCAACCGGGTCCATACTTCTCCAGAACTGGAGTATCGGTTGTACTATCTTTGCGGCTGATGATATTTTGAGTGTCCGTGTGACACGCATCTGTCGTGGGACCGCCACGACCCGCATCAAGTATAAGTCTGAGAGAGTGTCATCAGCGACATGTTGTTCCGCTGGTCTCATCAGATAGAAAACATTTTTCACCCATGCGATGGTTGCTATCGCATCGCCTTCCTTCCATCGCTCATGGACAATCTCAACGTTGCCCGCGTTTGGGTCAGTGTCCGTCCCCTCCTCCTCCTGGTGGACGTCCTTTGATCCCATCGACCTCATCGCCTTCCTCGGTTGGTCGTTGATAAGATCATTCCGCGCTCTCCTTAGCTGCGCCTCTGTGATCTTCTCCTTCTTTCCGCTATGCTCTCGCGGAGACTTGGACTGAGTCCCCACCGCGCTTATGCGGTCAGTCTTCTCCTTGCTGTCCACCTCACTCTCCTCCTTCTCAGCTATCGGTGCCCGATAAGCATCGTCTTGGTCTATGCCAGCCTCCTTGTGGATGGGCGGCACCTCTTTGAAATCATCCTTCATCCGTTTTAACGCCTCCTCAACGGATTCATCTTCCAGTAAGAAGGGATCATACTTAATCAGCCTTCTTACATTCACAATTTGCACCTTCCCTCTACCCCTGATCTTGTAATTCAGAGGTCCCGTCTGTTCCATAATCTGATAAGGTCCTTTCCAGTGAGTGAACAGCTTAGAGCTGACTCCCTTCGGGACTTGAGGATGGTACAATAGTACAATATCCCCGACCTGGAACTTGATCTGACCCAAGTGCGCTTGTCGCACCCCTTCAGCATCAGTCTTTCGGCGCTCCGCCTCTCTATGCGCCCTGACTATTTGTTCCGCCTCCATCTTCACTCTAAGTCTCATCCCAAACAACTCATCCGCATCCGCCCAAGTGTCTTTTGGGTGAAGGAGCGAAGTCGGGATATCAGGCTCACGCCCATATACTAACTGATATGGCGAGATTGAGCTCTTCGAGCCTCCTAACGCCGTAGAGGGTAGACAGTTCATTGCAAACGCAAATGATGGTGCTGCCTCGACCCATGCTCTTTGATTCTCCTTCTTCGTGCAATACATCTTTAGCGAGGCTTTGAGGGGTCTGTGTACCCGCTCGATTTTCCCATTTGCTTGCGGGTTATAGGCAGTAACATATTGCCATTTCATCCCGTAATACTTAGATAGTTTGTCGATGACCTCGTTATTAAAGTCCGAGCCTCGATCAGAACATATCTTTCTTGGTACTCCGATCTGTGAGATGATCCTATCGATCAGCGCCTCGGCCGTCGTCTTGCCGGTAACGTCTTTGACAGGGATGATCCACACATAGTTGGTGGCTCTGTCAATAGCCGTAAGGAGGTATTTGTAACCATCCTTCGATTCTGGGAAAGGTCCCACATGATCAATGTGTATAAACTCAAACATCCCCGCATGAAGAGGAAATTCGCCAATCAGGCCGAAATTTGCCTTCAGTGGTGTTTTGTTTATCTTGCACGGGATGCATGCATCCACCGTCTGATCTATCTCCTCCTTCATCTTCTTCCACCAGAATCGCCTCGCTACGAACATATGAGTTCGTTGTCGACCCGGATGCGCCAAAAGTGGGCAATTGTGGGCTGCGACAAATATAAATCGTCTCAGACTCTCCGGTACCCAAAGGGTCCATTTGTCCGGCTGTGACGCATAGCGACCGTGAAGGCCCTTGTACCACAGTAGACCATCTCTCCATCCCATCTCCTTCATCTGATCTTTGATCGCTTTCGTCATCCGTAGCTCATCCGGGTTCTGATATAACTGTATCAGTTCTTTAAACTCCGGATCTTGAGCTTGTTGTTGCCTCCATGCGGTAGGCGAGGCTATATGGATAGTACCATCTTCTAGCCGTACCCCGATTCTTTCCGGGTCATCGTCTAGGTCACTTCTCCGCTCTTGAGGAGGCTCCGCATAAACTTCCTGCGTCTCCTCTTCCTCTCTTATATTCGCCTTCGCATTCTCATATACCTCATAGGACCACTCAGCGTCCTCCTGGGTATGTAGCTCACAACATATCCCGTGATCCTGGCCTTGTGGACTGTACCGTAGACCTGTGCGGTCATATCGGACTCCACTCGCCATCTCCATCGCCTCAATGTGGCTGACCTCATACACCTTGTCAGTGGACAAGTCTTCCATCTCCACCGTGGACACCAACGCCGATACTTCTGAGTTAAACTCTAGCCTAGAGAGGCTATCAGCGACCACATTTCGCTTTCCCGGTAGATGGACCATTGTAAAATCGAAACAAGACAAGAACGCTTGCCACCGCGCCAGCCGTCCCGTCTGTTCATGATTCATCAACCATAACAGGTTATGATGATCAGTTCTGACAGTAAATTGAGGTCCTCCCCACAAATACTCTCTGAGCCTCTTGAGGGCCCATACTACCGCCAACGCCTCTCTTTGCCTTGTGCAATAGTTTCTCTCCGCCGCACACAACTTCCTACTAATAAACATGATTGGGCGTAATTTCTTCTCCTCATCCTCTTGTTGTAATACAGCCCCAATCGCAAACTTAGATGCGTCTGTATCGACTACGAATTGTTTCGTAAAGTCGGGCATCGTTAACACCAGTCCTCCGTCTTTCGGGTCTTTGTAAATGAGATCTTTGAGCGCATGAAACGCTTGCAAAGCCTCTTCGTCCCACTTCTCAAAGTCTCCAAAATCTATCATTTTCTCCACTTTAGCCCGTGTTGCACCCCAATCGGGTATAAACTGGCTATAGTATTGCGCCATCGCAAGGAATGAGTGCAATTCAGTGCGGTTCTTCGGTATCGGTCGATTCATAATCTCCTCCCTCTTCTCTTTGGATATCGAGACTCGATTATGGGAGATCTCGTACCCTAAGTATGTCACACTCGTCTTGGCAAGTTGACACTTCTTTAGATTGCACTTCAGGCCAAAAGCTCCGATTCGCCTGAATATATCGGACAAAATGATCGATATGCTCCTCCATTGTGTTAGAGTATACGATAATGTCATCGATATAGCAAAATGCATATTCTCCCGCCTTCTGTCCCCGCCTTCTCATAAAGCCACCGTCAGACAAATCATCGTACTGACTGCTCAACATCTTCTGCATCGCCTTCTGGAAAAGTCCTGGGGCTTGCTTGAGGCCCATCGGAAGCACTTTCCATTGGTATATTTCCATACCCACCACAAACGCCGTCAGCCATCTGGACTTTTCCTCCAGTAGTATCTGCCAGAAGCCATTCTTAAGGTCAATGACCGAATAGAATTTTGCATTCCGCAGTACTCTCCTTCCTTCTTCTAATGTCGGGAGAGGATTTCTCTCTTCCTCCAGCACCTTGTTAACACGAGCATAGTTAACTGTCAGGCGCCATTCTCCTCCTGGCTTCGGCACTATTCTCGGTTGTGAGACTATTGAGGATGTTGATCTCTCAATAAAGTCCTCATTGAGCAGCTGTCTTGCTAGCTCCTCCGCTATCTTCGCCTCATGTATACTCAAATTCGCCCTTCGTGGTGCCGGTGACGGCTCCGCACCCGGTATTTTGTAAATAACCGCAGTGAAATCTTCAGGCTTGACACCACCTGCATGTGGAGGGTCAAAAATTTCCTTGTTCGCCTCTAATTTGGCTTTTAAAAGCTCCTTCTCCTTCTCCGTGCCTACTCCTTCTTCCAATATTTTCCGCGCCGCCTCTTGATAATCTTCATCAGACATCTGCTTATGTTGCTTGAGGGGTTCTCTGTCCTCCTCCAAGCCTAAGTCCTCTTCCGAGACATCATCTAGGCCCGTCTTTTCATACGTGACCGTGTCTGGCTCATCATCTTTACCGAGCTCCACCAGCATGTCAATGAGTCTCGCGTATTGCAAAGGAGCTTTACGGGTGTAAAAACCATCAAAGCATGTGAATGCTTGCGGTATCAATTTCAACTTGTCGAGGTCTCTGAGCTTCCGCTTGTATGCACTGCTCTGCTCACGAGTTCCCATACGACAAGCCACCACTAGCTGTTGCTTGCGAGAGGGTACCGGTATAGGATGATCAATAAGCCGGTCCCTTATTTCCTGCGCCCATATCGCCTTCTCATTATATGGCAGGATAATAGTATACAGCTTATTATTTTCGAATAAAGTCCGTAAGCATTTCTTCACTTCAGACAGTGAACGCGGCCATGTGGGCTCGTCACCCCAGAAATCAGTAATAAAACTTTTAATAGTTTCTGGTGGAGTATCCGGGATTCGCCCCGTTCTCCTTGGTACAAACGCCTCCCTTTTTTCTTCTCCTACTTTCGCATGGAAACAGTATCCGTTAGTAATATGGACATCTGTTCCTACTCCTTCCGCGAATCTCGCCAACGACGGGCTTCTTTGTGCGACACATATAATCTCCTTTTTTCGCTTCTCGATTAAGTCATCAATAGACTTTTTGTCCCAACGGCATGTCGGAACTGTGACAGTGCACACTTGGGATTCCCAATTGTCGGTCCAGGACAGTTCATCCGGTCTTACGACATGGGGGTGAACGTACACCTCAAGTGCCTCATGTGCGATGGTCATCTTTTTGTGATCCGTCGCTAGACTCAGCTCATAAGCCTCATAAGAGTCAGTAGCGTTGAAGGGATCAATATCGTTCTCTTCTCCTCTTTTTACTCCATATATCACTCGCCGTGCGGCGCAATCAATCACAGCCCCCCATCGTAGCCAATTGGTCATACGATAGTAATATTGACCCGTGGTAACCGGGGACGACATAGAGGTCCATACGGTATACTCGTGCGGATTTCAATTTAAAGGTCAGTGTGATGATTCCCGTGATATCCGTCCGGCTGCTCACTCCTTTGAGAGTGCCCGTTGACTTTTTCATATTTCCGTCCACCCAGTCCCGGTATCGATTAAAAACCTTCCTGCCGACAATATTAATATTCGCCATCGTATCATTACCAACTTTTAATATTGTCTTCAATGTTTCACAATAAAGTTCCGTATAACACAGAGCATCGGGCCTGTGTATATTGGCTGCGAGAACAAGAACTTTACGTTCCAAATTTTGGAGTCTTGTCTCTAAGTTTTTCAACTCCTCCTTCTTCTCCTCCTGCTTCACCTCATTAACATTTTTATTATTCTGCGGTACTGGTGCGTTTACTATTTGAGCGACATTGTCTTGTGGTACTTGAGTATACACATTGTCTCTTTGCTCGCCACCCGCCGCGACCGTAGACATTGAGTCTGTTCGTGGTTGTTTGCTTGGCCGAGGCGATACGTCTGCCATTGGCCTCCTCGCCTCCATCGCAAGTCTCGCCTTCCTTGGGGCTGCAGTCTCTGTGTACCCACATCTTTGTTTTCACATAGAGGAAGCGTTGGCCCAGTCTTGAGTAGTGTCCGGGTAGGATGACGTATCGGTCTCCGAGGCAGTGTTGTAGGCCTGAGCTCGACCGAAATTTGGGTTGGAGCTTGCCCACGAGCCTCCTCCTCCTCTGGGTGGGGGGGCTGGAGCTCGAACAGCTCTCCCTCCATAAGGGGTATATCCCCGACCTCCTCCTCTTCCTCTCTGAGGGGTTCCCTGCCACCTCGAGGCTCCTCTCCATGTTCCTCGTCCTCGTCCTCCTCCTCCTCCTCCTCCTCGTCCTCCTGCTCCTGCTCCTCCTTCTCGTCCTCTTTGAGAGGCCTTTAAGTTCTTTTGTCTCTCCCTTTCCTCCTTCTTCTCCTTCATCCTCTTCATGTAGGTAATGATTGCCTCTCGTAACTCCTCATCATCACACATATTGGCATACCAACCTTCGTTCACAGCGGCAATCTGAAGCATATTGAAAAGGCCCGGTTCCTTGCCTTCCGTCCTGCTCAGAAAATTTGCCCTTGCTGTTGGGTTCTGCCTATCATGATTGAAAGAGCAGTCTCTGTTCTCCATCTGTGCCTTACACTGCAAGCCCGCGAACCACCTCCAACATGCGGTCTTCAGGTCTGGCTCTCTCTGTCTCTTCCAACCGGCAACTCTGTTTGTGTACGTGGCTTGTGCGCCAACAGGTACACCGCCTGCGTGTGCCGTATGTGCCTCCGTGAGCGAGTCCATGTTTGAGCATGCACTCATCACTTCTTGAAACAGTGCTGACGGAGCAACGCTTTGAACCGTATTTTCGAACACGTGTGTCTCGAGGAAGTTCTTGGACTTCACTGAGCTAAACGTCGAGCATTGTTGTATGAGCTGAGTAAGCTTACTCGGGTTAACTGTGTGTAACGCCGAAAAGAAATAAAGGATGATCGACTTGCGGCCATAGAATAGGCCATAGGAGGAAACTACCTCCGTAAGGGTCGCCGCCAAGCCAACAGCACTCCTCAAACTCATCGCCACTGTCTCAAAGATTTCAAATCCTATGAGAGTACCAGTGCAGAGATGCTGGTATCCATGAGATTGAAAATATGAAATGAGTGTGGCCACCGCCAGTTCACACTGAGCGTCTAGGCCTGTTGCATTGTTTCTCTTAATCTCCTCCTTCTTTCTCAAAAACTTGTACTGTGTCAGATCAAATCCCTCCGAGACTAGAGATTGGTCAAAAACAGTAACAAGGGCCTCGTATTCCTGCGTTTCGTCGCAAGGAAAAGCCTTCATGCAGGCATTGATCTCTTTGAGCTTGCTCAAAAGCGAAGCATCAGAGTCTTTGTCTGAGCTCGTCTTGGCATATAGCATGAGACTTGCCACTCCTCCTTTCTTCCCCTTGAAGGCATTTATGATGTTCTGTCTGTCCTTCTTCTCCGTGTTTGTGACCACCACCGTAGTTGAGCCCGAGGGTGCAGGGGCTGGTGGGGCAGGAGCTGGTGGGGTCAAATATGTCGGAGGGTGTGTCTTTGCACCACTCACTTTTGCTTTCATTCTTTCCAGTCTCATCGTCTTCTCGAACTCCTCATTCTCTTTCGCCTTCTTCTTCTCAGATATCACCAGCTTTTGAGCATGAGTGATAAAGGCCACCAATTCAGAAGCAGATCTGAGAAAATTATATTTCTCTACATATTGGTCAACACCTGCTTTGTTGGCGACCGGTGGTGCGTTACTAAGTGATTTAAGGACAGAGTGATCCTTGGTAGGAATCCATCTCTTCCATGCCTCCTTGTGCAGTAACGCACCCATCAACAGTCTGATCTTGGTCAGAACTCTGTCAGTCTTCTCTAACTCATCAATCACAGGATGAGTTTCTCCTGCTGCCTTAATGTTTTTTTTCCATCTCTGCCTTCCCCTCCTCCAAGGCCTTTATTTCCATTGTAAAAAAATGAAATATGCCCCTCGAGTTTTTCGAACCCAGATTGGTCTTCATTTTTGTTACATTGACTGCCTCCTGACCAGTCGCGAGGAATCTGGCCGTTGCTCTTGGGTTTTGTGTACTGGAGGTAACCCTCACATCGTGGGCCGTATGTACGTTCCAAATCAGGGTTTGAGTGTACACCCCAAAGATAGCATCGAGTAATTCAAGGTGGGTGTGTGTGTCCCCAAACTTGATATGCTGTATCTTCTTTCTCTCTTCTGGATCAGAGACCAGTTTGCCGAGGAGCTGTGCTGTGTTTGATAATAGGATATAGACATCCTTTTTAGCACGACTTTTCTCTCTTCTTTGATCCTGAGGGA
>WBZZ01005769.1:180000-182110 GCA_019918135.1 Paulinella micropora | reverse complement strand
CTCCTCCAAGGCCTTTATTTCCATCGTAAAAAAATGAAATATGCCACTCGAGTTTTTCGAACCCAGATTGGTCTTCATTTTTGTTACATCGACTGCCTCCTGACCAGTCGCGAGGAATCTGGCCGTTGCTCTTGGGTTTGTGTACTGGAGGTAACCCTCACATCGTGGGCCGTATCTACGTTCCCAAATCAGGGTTTGAGTGTACACCCCAAAGATAGCATCGAGTAATTCAAGGTGGGTGTGTGTGTCCCCAAACTTGATATGCTGTATCTTCTTTCTCTCTTCTGGATCAGAGACCAGTTTGCCGAGGAGCTGTGCTGTGTTTGATAATAGGATATAGACATCCTTTTTAGCACGACTTTTCTCTCTTCTTTGATCCTGAGGGATCCACACATAGGTGTCCCTCTCTACCCCCATCTTGTTATCAAACTCTTCTTTAGTGAGGTCATAGTGGTCTTGCACCCACTGTTGTTCCTCCACTGTGATCTCCTCTCCATCACTATGAATCAAGTCGATCATTTTTCGTCCTCCTCCTCCCGTGTAGGCAGGTGGTAAGGGATTACCATATGCTCCTCCTCCTCCCGTCTCTTCTTGTTCAAATCCTCCTTCATCTTCGTCTCCTCCATATCTTCCTTCATCATCCCAGCCCTCTTCTACTCCTCCTCCTACTCCTTCATCTCCTCCTCCTCCTTCATTCAATCCTCCTCCTCCTCCTTCATTCAATCCTCTTCCTCCTCCTCCTCCTGCTTCTTCTTCTTCTCTTCTTTGATCTGCCTCCGAGAATTCACTCACTTCGGCGGTCTCTGTCGACATGATGTCGTAGTAGTGATCAACAGGAGGACAGTGTCAGCTCCTATGTTTGGTTTTTGTTCGTTTGTGTTCTGTTCCTCCTTCAGTCGATTGACTAGTGAGGAGAGAAACTAATAGAGAGGGTAGGATAAGATTCCCTGTCCTCTATGAAACACTGTTTGTATGTTTGTTTTTGTTTGAGAAAAATAGTCTTTGAGACTTTCTTCGATTTCTTGTTCTCCTTACTCAGATTACTTTCTCCTCCTTCTTTTCTATATTGTATCTAGTATGAGGCACTTGGACCTACACACAGATAGTAATAGAGAAACTAGACAAGCTCTCCTTGAGAAGTCGACAGTCGGTCGGATAGGTTCTCAGACCTACCTTTAGAAAACGATCAGAGATTTGCAAAAATACTCTGACGTATGTGTGAGATAATGCAGATAAATGCACAAACTAGAAGGGTAGAGTGTTGTGCTCCTGTCCCTATGCTTGTTTGTGTTTTGTGTGTGTTCCTTCACTCTTCTGTCCACCTCCTTCTTCTTGGTCTCTGTGTGAGAACAGCAAGAACGACAGAGAGTTTGTATCTGATGTCTCCTTGTGAGCACACAGATACTGATTGTGCTAGAGGGTACGAGACACCTGCTTGAGACCAATCAAATTACTAGTACTGATTTGTTTTGTGAGAGTTATGAGGGAGCTGTGTTGGAGTATTTGTTTTCGTCTGACGTCCCCGTGTGAGACAGGTCAGTGAAAATTCACTCTGTTACCTGTGTGGCAAAGCAGAAAGAAATCACCCTAGTGATGTGGACTTCAAATGTAATGCCCCCAACGATAGCTCGAAAAAAAGTCGGTAATACAACCAAACACAGTCCTCAAGAATGAGAATGATGTCTCGTTGTATTAGCTCAGTGAAGTCAAAAAGGAAAACGGCAACAGACCAGGAATAAAATGGCATCAGGTCCAATCCGGACAAATAATACTGAAAAACAAGCTGATGCACCTGTCACCAGGAAAAGGTACTTTTTACCTGCTACTATGATCCGGGGGTGATGCCTACATCAGGACTTAATGCAGCCATAGAGACTTTTAATCAGAGTTCGTTGTGTAATTATCCCTTGGGGTTGAATCCAAAATCACAATACATCAGTTTAATGAATAACTAATTTTAAAAATAGTGAAGATGATCAACTTTCATAAATAAATGAATAAAAGTACGCTCAACAGCCGCGTCCGGTTCTTCCTGCCACTATGATTTACTGAACTTATGAGTCGTTCAGTGCCGGAAAAAAAGTTGGTAGTATTTTATTTTTTTCAATTT
>WBZZ01005769.1:147500-152500 GCA_019918135.1 Paulinella micropora | reverse complement strand
TTGGTGTTTTCTTCATCGTTTCTTCCAGGGTGTAGTGAGAAGAAATGGTGGAAAAGGCCAGCAGAGGTGTATTTTCTTCCTCGTCTTGGCAAAGAACGAGGAAGAGTACCAACAAAAAGCAGTCCACCCGCAGAGAACCGAGTTTTTTGTGATTGTGCACACCGAGGATTTGCAAGAGTTAAAGTACAAGTAATGAAAGGAATTGTAATTGTGGGTTTCAGAAAACACTTCAGACAAGAAAATATGCCATATTTTTCGTAACTACACTTACTGGGAACTACAACCAAGGTAAAATTTTCGAAAAGACAAAAAATATGACATATTTTCAGAACAGTTCATGATCATCCAGGCGTAACGGAGGGGGGAAGGAAAGAACCTTAGAGATGTCTTGATTTCCTGAAGGCGAATTTTGCGGCGGCGATCAAAACTCCTGATCGGAATCACTCTTCCAAACGATGACAAAACATCGAGTCCTTCCCTACTCAGTCCTCGATGCTTGAGTTCAAGGCACAAGTCAAGTTCCCACTGGAGAAAACGCTGACCCTGTCGAACCATGACGAAAAGAAGGAAGCACGAAAACGCTTGTCTGCCCTCCGACAAAAGAATTTGCGCGTCATGTTCTTCAATTTTGCGAAACTGACCGTTCGGATGCCTAACATGCGCTAACTTGCGCCAATATCTGTAAAGCCTGTCAGGCACGAACATTTTTACCCAAGCCTCGAAGTCAAAACCCATGAAATTGCCTGACCACAAGAGAAAAAAAATGCATTGAACGTGATACAGGCAACTTACTGCAGACAGCTTTCTTGATTTTCAGGTCTTGTTCTGAGAATGTGTTGCAATCAGGAACAAAAGGAGTGCTCTGAATCGATTTTTCCACTTCAACGAAGTGGGGTCTCAGCGCAGACAGGTAACCTCGATTAAGAACCGAATATTGTCACACACAAAAAAAAAAAAAAAAAAAAAAAAAAAAAAAAAAAACAGAAGTGGCAAAAAAAGGTTTTACAAGGGTTGTCGGAAAACAAAAATATGGCATATTCCGACAATTGACCCTTTTTGAACAAATCCGTCCGGAAAAAAAGGTAAAAAAATCACTTTCAAATGTTGTCTCAGAAAAAAAATACCATATTTTCGAAAGTGAGCCGGTTTGAGCCGACGCTTGGTGCCACCAAGGCACGAAAACCGGTTTCGGACGTCAGTTTTTGGGGACCAGTGGCCGGACTGGGTCCGTCTTCCATTTTTGATTGCATTTCACCATATGCGGGTGGGTTTCCGTCCCTATCAAAATTAAAAATTAAAAAAAAATTAAAAAAACACACACACACACACACATGTTTTCAGGCCTAACTTAATTTATTTTTTTTTGCTTCGTGAACGCTTCCGGTCAAGTTGAGCACTTTTGTTCAAGTGTCTAGATTGTTGCACTCTCAAAATCGCTTTCCGAACACTACATCATGGGTGGTCCCTCTGTCGACAAGTCTTACCTAGCCTACAAATGGTGGATCACACCTGACTTGAAGCTTGTTGTCTCTCACCTTGAGTTTGGAGGAGAGCATGGGACTGAGCACACGGGTCAAGTCGAGAGCAAAATCGATCTCGCTTTGGTGTGGAGGTTTGACTGCAAGCAAAAAGGTGATGTTTCTTACAACCACAGCCCTCGACTTTGCCACATCCAGGTGTTCGCAAGTGACCCAAGCAAGGATCAAGGTGGAGACTTCAAGACGTTTGCCTTGATGGATGAACTGTGCCTGATGATAGCTTACTTTGTGAGCTGGCCTGAAGAGGTTGTGACCTGGGACGAGAAGCTGTACGACATCTTGTCGAAAGGTGCATAGTCGCAAGCTCCTACATGTCAGCAAGCTCTCTCCTTTGTTCTAGTTGTTGTGTTTGTTGCTGTAGTTGTTGGTTGAATTTGAACAAGTTTGAATTATGGGCTGTGAGTTCACGGCAGCCATGCTTGCCCGAACTCTTTTTTTTGGGTTTGGGTCACTGTGATTTTTTTCTTTTGTTCCTAGTTGTAGGGGCTGCGAACTCTTACCTCATAATCTGTCAAGAAAAGATGGATCATGGTGCTGATGTCTTCAAACCAAAAATATGCAATATTTTTCTTTTGAGCTTGAATTTCTCACGATTTTTTGTTCCACTTCGTTTTTGTTTTCCAACTCTAAAAAATATAGCATATTTTTCATCAGAGTCTCACATCTTCAACCACGATGCCATCATTGTCTCGTGTTGAAAATATGCCATATTTTTCAACTTAGGATGGTTCCAAGCAGGAGGCCAAGGGGACAATCGCTGATTCGCAGGCTCCCCCGGTTAGCCCTGCCTCTGTTTTCCACCCCAGCAATTCTCTTGCTCGTTCTGCATCCCGTGTCGAGAGTTCTCAGGTCAGTGTTGCAGCTACTGACATTGCGGGAACCGAAACCGAATAGGAACTTGCACCCACCGACAGTGCCGTTGCTCGTCGTGTTTCTGCTCAGTTAGCTGCAGGCAGGCCCAAAAGCCCCGCATCTGTTTCCTCTTCTGACACACAGTCTTCGAGCTCTTCATCGAGTAGTTCTTCGAGCTCTTCATCGAGCAGTTCCTCAACATCTACTCCATTGCGAACCATCCCCCCGACCAAAAGGCAGCCCAAGACGGCGGTACCACGCCTGAGGCCAAGAGCACCTCCGCCACTGCCTCGACCGCCTCTTCGTCCTCTTCATCTTCTCCCGCAGCCCAGGTTCCCCAGTCTCCGGCGTCCTCTTCTTCTTCAGCCTCCACACCTGAAGCGCAAACCTGAACAATCGCCGGAAGGGTCCGAACCAGCCGAGAAGAAGCGCAAGATGAAGGGGGAAAAGTGTTTGGGCAGGAATGTATCCGACGCTGAAAAGCAGGCAGTTGAGAAGAATGAGTACATCAAGGGTCAGCCCTCTTTTTTTTTGTTCTTTTGTTGAAAAATATGTCATATTTTTTGGTTGGTTGTTCTGTGCAGACACCAGACTGAAGATGAAGGAAGCCACCAAAGCCCTTGCCAGCATGACTTACCGCAACGTGGAGGCCATTCCGGACGCCATCGCTGGCCAACCTCACAGGGCTGTGACTGATCGTGCACTCGACCAAGACCATGTTAACCAACTCATCGACAATTTTCGCAAATCTCAGGATTCTAACAAGAGGATCCAGTGGATTGGTTGGTTGAAAGATTCGCGTTGTCAATCCTGGAGCGCTTGGGCTGGACAATTCTGACAATCCTCTCTTGGATTCCCCTCCTTTCGTTGACGAGAAAACCTTCAAAGAATTTCAGGCTTTGTGAAATCAGGAAGGGCTTGTAGAAAAGGAAAGGCCAAAGATGGACTTCACGAGCCTGCCAGTCGAGGGCCAGGGCTAGATCAAGAACTTTCTGCGCAAGGCCATCCAGGACCGGAAGTTTTTTCTTCAAGCGATCGTTGGGCTTCATTCCAGCCATGCAATGCAGCACCTTTACAAACTCGAACCTCAGAACCCAAAATTCCAAGTTATTCACCTTGAAGCTCTTCGTTTCGTTCGTTGGAACGATGCAGGTGGTTCATCCGTCAGTTTTCTTGGCGCCTTCGACAACATTGTTGCTGACGTCCACCGTAAAAACACATTCGGTGAAAACTGCATTTCTGCGCATGATCAAGCTTACGCTGGCATTGCTCGTCTCAAGGACCAGAAGGATGCTTCCGTCAGCAAGTTTCTGACCACATGGAAGAAGGACTTCGCCCTTTCCCACAACATCGCCTTGCCGACTTTCGGTTCAATGTGGACTTACGTCTCTTCGAACACCGGTGCTGGTTAAAGCTTCTTTCCCCTGGTGGCGTTCGCGCTGACATGCCTAAGAACCAGGCAATCATCGACAGCATCAACTAACTTCACTGGCGCCGCAAGGACAAGCCCTGTCTAGTGGAAGAAATGGAAGAATTGATTGAGGATCTCAAAGAAGGTAAGGCAGGCGAAGTGAAGCAAACCATGAAAAGGTTTTTTCTGGAGCAGAAGAAGTACGTCTGCCTGATCTCGCTGCGCGACATGAACCTGGCACTTGCTGACAACATGGGGGTTTTCGACGTGGAAAGCAATTACGTCTCCAAGGACTGGGATGGCCTTGTTGAATTCGTCCCGCAGCTTGACGACGAAACATGCAAGAAAATGATTGATTGCACTGTGGACATCCTCTACTTAAAGAAAAAGAAGGAGCGCGCTCTCCCTGAGAACCTGGAAGCTTACGTGAACACCTGGATGCAGGCAGCAGTCAAACGTGCCCTTGGCGAAAAAGTTAAACAGCCACAGGTTCTGAGACCTCTTGTTTTCATGCTCGTGAAGACTTTGTTTTTGAATTTTTTTTGTCAGTCACTTGGAATCCTTAATTATTGTGATTAAATACATAATAAAAATAGATAGATTTTTAACATGTATCTGTCATCAGCAGATCCATTTCGGCAACGCTACGATTTTGGTGCAGGACATGTTCAACATGGCCACCAACGCTGAGCTCCCTGATAGCAAGTTTGGTCTCCCTGACTTTTCCCTCAATTGAAAATATACTTTTTTTTTTTTTTGGACTGCATTCCTTGTGTTTGTGTCTTGTTTGTTTCAGACCTTCTTTACGCTGACCTTCCTTACAACATTTCGAACTTTCTTTCTGACACTACTGACATCAACAAGGAGAGGGTCGTGAAATTACTGAACCAATTCGGTGTTGTCTGCAATCCTAACAGACACATCGTCGTTTTTCATCATCATCTGTCTCAGTGCAACTTCTTGGTCCAAGCTTTGGAGCAGTGTAATTACCAAACAATCGAGCATGTGTTCTGGTACAAGGAGCGCCACAAT
Organism: Paulinella micropora; assembly: GCA_019918135.1. NCBI lineage: Eukaryota > Cercozoa > Imbricatea > Euglyphida > Paulinellidae > Paulinella > Paulinella micropora. Next base: position 147,667 of record WBZZ01005769.1, on the reverse strand, counting down.
TACCAGGGATACGTCCAGAAGTGAATCAAAGCCTTGGAGTGCATCATAGTTGCGTTCTACCCTAACCAGACTGCATTTACGCTCAATCTCTCCAGCAACCCGCTTGAACGTCACAACGTTTACGTTCCGGTCCCAACCAGAAAACAGAAAGTTACTGAGCAACCGGA
>WBZZ01005769.1:72500-122500 GCA_019918135.1 Paulinella micropora | reverse complement strand
GAACAATGGGTATTTGTTTCAAGCAAACCGGATGAACTAACGGGCAAGCACAACTTGCACCTGGGTTTTAAAGTGCTAGTTGTCAGCGAAGAGGCTGTGCATAGCACCAACAAGGTCGTGTCCAACGCTATGAAAGAAAAGATAACTTCAAAAAGACTAAACATCAATCCTAAGTTCATGCCCTTGTTTTCCGTTAGAGATCCGAGCGGGCTATTCTTTAATAGCAATCACGATGACACTGTACTTGTGGAGAGAGGCGACCGTCGCTATATTTTTTTCCCAGTGTCCAACAAATTTGCTAACCGCATACGCACAACATCGGCCCAGGAGTACTTTGCACGCCTTCATGCCCTGCCTGATGAGCTGCTAGCCTGGCAACTCTTTCGCTCTCAGGACCCGCGGGTCGATAAGGTCGACCTCCGCCGGGATGCGCGGTACGATACAGAAATTTTCTGGAATAGTGCGTACACCAGCAGCCCTTTGCACGTTCAGTTCTTGTACCACACCGTCAAGAATAGCAACTTCCTCGATGAAGTCGAGGGGCCTGTGCACTGGACGCCCAAGGACTGGCACAAAAGTTACAACATCTGGTGCACGCTCAACCGAAATGGGCATTTCACGGCGAAGAACATTGTCACCTTTGAGAAAAGCCTTGAAACCTATCTACGATGGGATTCGCAGGCCAAACGTCTGCTGGCCGGGGTCTCTCAGGAGGAACAGGTGCAGCACGTCAGGGCCCAAATCACTGGCGTGTATAATGCGCGATACTCTTGAATCAAGAAAGAAAGCAAGCCGAAACCACATGCACTTTTTGTTAAAACTTAAGAAGTTACGTTCACACCCTCGCTGTGTGTTTAGCACCAGACAGACAAAACGAATCTCTGCTTGTTCACAAAAAAGAGACAGAAGGGCAGAACGTTTTTCGCGCTAATTGTTTTATGGTGGTGGTGGGGGGGGGGGGGGGGCAAGTTCAACACAGAATAATGGAGATAAATACAGCATGTGTTTTATCATAATATCCTTGCTTTTCCCTGGACATTTTGAACTACCTCATTCTTTGACATTATTTTTAGTAAAACTTATGATTTCCTGTAACTCTGTTGTTTTTTTCTTTTCGGCCGGACGTGCGATAGGGGGGGGGGGGGGGGGAGGTGGGGGGCGGGGTGCTACAGCCGACTAATCGACTTACCTGCACGCTGCGTCTCGTCTTGTGCCCCTGGTAGTCGCGGTCTCGCGCGACGTCAGCAATAGCCCAAATGATGAGTAGCGCGAGGGACAGGGCGCGAACCATACGATGGAAGGAGTAGCTGTAGCGGGCTATTTGCAAAGCCTAGCACAGTCGACAAACTAAACTTAGAACAATACACTCAGAACATGCTTTTTTTTCTTCAGATACTTGCAGTCCGCAGCGGCGTGAGTGTGCGCGCCAGAGGGATAGGCACGAGCTCTGACGGAAGATAGCGCAAGCAGGAGGCAGGCACCATGGGCCGGCTGCTTGGCTGGTATGATCGGACTCATAGGCGCTACCGGCGGGTCGCTATCCAGGCGTGTGGCACGCGGTAAGGAGCAGCCCAGCTGGTCGTGCATAAGGTAGGATAGCCGCAGAGCACAGCTGGATGGTCCTGCAGCCCAGAGGTCAGCGGGCACTCTCGCAAGGAGCTCCTTACGCCCTGCGCTTGTTCTTGTCAAGGTAAGGTCCTAGCTCGAGGCTCTGCAGCAGGCCCGAAAACCTAAAGTCTAATTCTTGCGTGCCCGGCATTTGATACAGCGGTGCGACGACCTTGAGCTTGCTTATTGCCGGACAGTACGTGGCCAGGGAGTCAGGCAAATTGGTCATGGCATCTTTTGTTTGTAGGTTGATTTCCAGCGTCAGACTAAACATTGTTCAGTCGTGCTAGGCAAGCCTTAGCCTCGGTATCTTGCGGGGCCAACGCTTCGATGGCCTGGAGGTTCCACGTTACGTTGGCGGCACTGCCCTGCAAGGCCCAAGCTCGGAGCATGAGGTCACTGTCTAGTGGTAGCGAGGCTGGATCGCGCAACGTGTAGTTCTGAACTAGGTACAGTGGGTCTAGCAAGCGTTGGCGAAACAGCATCTGCCCCAGCCCGGAAGCGTCAACGCGAGTATTCTCTGAAACAAGTCCAGCAACCCTTGCTTGCAGGTTCTATTCGTAATTTCTTATGCTGAAAGAAAGCTCTGGTACTTCGTATGGTGGTTGTGTTTCAGCGTACTGGCACTCGTACACGCAGCCGTGCCGCAACAGCGCGCAAAGCCGCGAGAGGTAGGTCAAGAAATCGTTGTACACGCACTTGTTGAACAGCAAGGTGAGAATACGGTAGAGCTCGTCTGCTATAAAGTCGCTGTTTGTGTCGGGTCGCAGAGTGGCAGGCAGCATGAGGACAATAGTCAGCGCGCGGTGCGTGCTCAGCGCCCGCTCGAAGCTGTCGTTAGTGATGGGCCAGGCTAGCCCCCAGGATTCCGTGCGCAGAGCTATAGGCAACACGAGCGTGCCGTGTTGTGCGGCTTGGGCAGTGGCCCTATCGGCTAGGCGCGGCAGTCCTTGAATTACATTATCTTTGAATTCATTGTCCCGCAACAATTGTGCGAAAAAGATCTGGGCCATTTTGTTCTTTAAAAAAAAAAAAAGAGCTGGCTGCCCTTCTCTCTCTTTTTTTTTAAAGTAAGATATTTGCTTTTCTTTTCATCTTCAAAAAAAAAAACAAGACAGCGGAGAAAGAGACTAAAAACAGAACAGTACGCATTTTTTTTTGTGCCCGCCTCTTTCCTTTCCCTCCCTCCCCTTCCTCCCTCCGTGTTCCTTTTTTCTTTCTCCGTGTCCCTTCTTCTACTCCCTTAAAACAAAATTCTTCTGTAGCCGAATTTTGCGGTTTAGACAGGTTCCGCGCGAAACTTCCCGACATTTGCGGTGAAAGAAGGTTTCGCGAACTTCACCGGGTTCCGGACAGCAGGAGAAAAAAAAAAGAATATTGTCATTTTGGCAATTGACTAAATTTGTGATAGCAAAAAATTGGGGAAAGATTGGCGGGCGGGGAAATTTTATGCTTTTTCTGTAATTTTCCCCGCCCGCCAATCTTTCCGAAATTTTTTACATTAAATTTAGCAGGATTGCCGAAATACTAAAAAAAAAATAAAAAAAAAATATTCAGTCGCAGGCCGAATTTTGCGGTGAAAGAAAGTTTCGTGTGAAATCTGATGGAACTTGCGGTGAAAAGAAGGTTTCGCGCGAAATTTGCTGGAATTTGCGGTAAAAGAAAGTTTCGCGAAGTTCACCGGGTTCCGGACAACATGAGAAAAAAAAGAATTTTGTCATTTTGGCAATTGTCTAAATTTGTGATAGCAAAAAATTGGGGAAAGATTGGCGGGCGGGGAAATTTTATGCTTTTTCTGTAATTTTCCCCGCCCGCCAATCTTTCCCGAAATTTTTTACATTAAATTTAGCAGGATTGCCGAAATACTAAAAAAAAAAAAAAAAAAAAAAAATTCAGTCGCTGGCAGAATCTTGCGGTGAAAGAGAGTTTCGCGCGAAACTTACTGAAATTTGCGGTGAAAGAGGTTTCGCGCGAAATTTGCTGCACTTCGCGGTGAAAGAAAGTTTCGCGAAGTTCACCGGGTTCTGGAGAATATGAGAAAAAAAATCGTCATTTTGGCAATTGGCTAAATTTAATGTAAAAAATTTCTGGAAAGAATGGCGGGCGGGGAAAATTAATGATTTCTCTGTTATTTCCCCGCCCGCCAATCTTTCCCGAAATTTTTTACATTAAATTTAGCAGGATTACCGAAATGCCCTTTGCTAAAAAAAAAAAAATTCAGTCGCTGGCCGAATCTTGCGGTGAAAGAAAGTTTCGCTCGAAGTTTGCCGAGATTAGTGGCTACAAACTCGCGCGAGACTTGCCGCAGTTTGCGGCTTTTTTTTACCCGGCCGAAAAGTCAGTATCTTTCTAAATTAAAATTTTTCTAGTCTTTTTTCTTCCGTTATTTTTTATAAACTACCAAAAGTAATTCTTCTGTCTATAGCATGCAAAAAGAAAGAAGGAATGTCCGGCAGGAGCCGAAAAGCCCAGCCAAAGCGTCGGTGCACAGCTGCGCCCCGGCCCGCCTCTCCATCCCTGACGATGTGTGGAAACTGGTGCGTGAATGTCTGAAAATTTCCGACGTGCCCGCGCTAGCCTTGGTCAACCGCCAGCTCAACCAGCTGGTCACGGGCGCCACAGGCTTCTGGCAGGGATTTCGGCAGCCCGAGATTGACCTGAGCCAGCAGCACCACCGGCAGCTCTTGGGTGTGTACCGTGGCAAGGCCAAGGTGTCAGGCCTGAGCCGCGTCTCGGCGAACAACAGCATGGCCCAGGAGCTACTACAAGGGCTTCGCATAGACGAGCTTACGGTGCGAGGCAGGGATCTCGTCGGGCTGCTACGCGCACCGGCGGCCGTCCGCAGCCTGCGTCTGCTTGACTACAAGGAAGAGTATGTTTTGCCGGCGGCGCTGGCTGCCTTGCGGGCGCCGCACGCGCTCCTGCAACTGGAAACGTCGTTCTTTCTGAATGAAGCCAAAACGCGTGCTGTCCTGGCCAAATGCCAATCACTGCAGAGCTTCAGCGTCCTCTCATCCCAGTCTCACTTCGGTCCGGACGACGATCAAGAAGAAAAAGTGCCCACGAGCGAAGAAAAGTCCAAAACGTGGCAGAAGTTAAACGGTCGCCCCTTCCAGTGCCTGGAAGGCCTCGCGGACCTCAGGCGGCTCGAGGTGCGTTACCGATTCATGGGCACTTTCGATTGGCTAAGCCAGCTGGAAACATTGCCCCTAGTCGAAGAACTAAAACTAGACCCGGTACGCGTCTGGCACTTAGAAAAACTCGCGCGGCTGGCGAACGTGGCAACAAAACTTAAAAAACTCGAGCTTGGTTGGAAGTCCGATATTACCCAGACGGGTCTCGCGTCCCTGGCCAAATTTCGCAGTCTCTGTCACCTTGACCTTTGCGGCGACATTTTGGAAATGGACGAGAGAATCGATTTCCGATCGCTGTCGACCCTCCCGCTACGACATTTGGGAATCTCGTTCAGAGGAGATGAGAACACCGAGTTTCTGCGAGATCTGCTAAGATGTGCATCACTAAGCAAAGTGCTGCGCAGGCTGTCGATCGACGACTGCAAGCTCACAGATGAGGACTTAGCCGGGTTGCCGGCCGGCCTGCATAGCCTGGCGCTCAGTGATTGTGCAATCAGCGAGCATGGTCTGGCCGGGCTGCCCGCCCATGAGGTTTGCCCCGAAAATTTCGGGGGAAAGGGGGGTGGGGGGGGGGGGGGAGGAGGCGGGGCGGAAAAATCACCCAAATTCTCCCAGCCCCCCCCCCCCCGGGATGGGGGGGGGGCGGGGAGAAAAAATTTATTCCATGATTTTTGGGCAAAGCCCGGGAGGGGGCAAATGGTGTCAGGGAAGAAAAATCTCGACGAGCGAAAAAAAAAATGTCGTTTGGTCGCTGACCCGGCGATTTTGGCGCGCTAATCGTGCACAAGGGAATATTTGGAGTGAAAGTAATGTTATGTTACCGAACCTTGCGTGCATTGGGACCGACCTGCTTACCAACCTAACTGCCTGCCAGCCTGTCTACCTACCAACCCACCGACCTTCCTATCGACTTACCTTGGCAAGCGCCCACCTCATGATTTGAAAGGGAGACGGATAGGAAAGGACACATATATTTTAGAGAACACTAATATTACGGCTGCTGCTACTGTTAGTGCTGTTGCTGCTGCAACCATTTTCTGCTGCAAGTAATAGCTGCAGCGGCAGTAACACCAGCAACAATAGAACAACAACAGCAGCACAAGTAGCAGCAGCAGTAGTAGCAGCCGCAGCAGATATAGTGGCAGCAGCAGCAGCAGCAGCACTAGGCAGCAGCACAGAAGCAACAGCAGCACCACCAGCAGCAGCTTGCAGTAGCAGCAGTAGCAGCAGCAGCAGTAGTAGTAGTAGCAGTAGTAGTAGTGGTAGTAGTAGTAGTAGTAGTAGTAGTAGTAGTAGTAGTAGTAGTAGTAGTAGTAGTAATAGTAGTAGGTGGTAGTAGTAGTAGTAGTAGTAGTAGCAGCCGCAGCAGATATAGCGGCAGCAGCACAGAAGCAACAGCAGCAGCATCAGCTTGCAGTAGCAGCAGCAGCAGCATAGCAAGAGCAGCACTAGCCTACGAGTAGCTGTAGTAGTAGGAATAATAAGAATAAGAGCAGTACAAGCGTGATTAGGAGTAGGACTAGTATGAGAAGGTATAGACATAGGACTTGTTGGCGTTGGAGTTGGAGTAGGAGTAAGAGTAGGAGCAGGAGTAGGTGTAGTAGTAGTAGTAGTAGTAGTAGTAGTAGTAGTAGTAGTAGTAGTAGTAGTAGTAGTAGTAGTAGTAGTAGTAGGCATCGGAGTAAGAGCAGGAGACAGATATGAGAGAGGAGGAAAAGGAGAAGACGAGTAAGTAAAGAGGAGCAGCTGCTGCTATTGCTGCCCTCCTACTGCCACCTTTATTCATATTTTTTCTCCTCCTACTCCTGCTCCTCCAACTACTCCTACTCCTCTCCTCTCTCTCTCTCGATCTCTCTTTTGCCTCCTCTTTCTATTTCTTTTCCTCCTCCTCTTACTCCTACTCGTACCCCTTCTCCTTCTCTTCTTATTCTTACTCCTCCTCTTCCTACTCTATTTCTATTATTCCTCTTCGTAGTTCTCTTCTTCCTCTTCCTTGTCTTTTCCCCTTACTCCTCCTCCTCTTACCTTAGCTTCTACTCCTCCTACTCCTCTTACTCAGACTTCTCCGTACTCCTACTCCTCCTCTTCCAGGATTCCTCTTCTTCCTAGTCCTCACTCTTCCTCCTCATCCTATTCCTCCACCTCTTACTTCTCCTCTTTCCTTTTACCTATTCCTCCTTCTTCTTTTCTCTTCCTTTCACTCCTCGTCTTCCTACTTTCTCCTACTCTTCTTCAAGGATTCCTCTTCTTCCTCATCCTCCTATTCCTCCACCTCTTTTCTACTCTATCCTATTCATCCGAGGCTCCTACTTCTTCTTCTTCCTACTCCTCGTCTTGCTACTTTCCTCCTCTTACTTCAACTTCCTAATCCTCGTCTTGCTACTTTCCTCCTCCTACTCCAACTACTATTTAACTAGCAGCCGCAGCTTTAGTTGCAGCAGCAGCAGAGAGTAGTATAGGGTGCCACTTTAAGACAGATTTTCAGTGCAGTTTCTCTACAGAAACCACACTAAGAGCCGTTATTCATTATTTCGTCTTCCTATTTATAACAAATACAGACAGACAAAAGAAAGAAAAACGGCTACCTTTAAATAATTATTATTTAAAGAAATAAAATAAAGACACATATAGGATGACAAACGAAGACACTGAGATTTAGAATGTCTAGAGGTTGTGTTATGGTAAAAAATAACGAAAAGAGACCAATGGTAAAAGTTCAATGGAGAGAAGGAGGAAAGGTTATGTGTAAGAGTTTCTGTATCGGAAAGAAAAAATCAAAAGAGCAAGCATTGGAAGAAGCAAAGAAATATCACGAGGAAAATACAATACCTAAATATGAGGAATGGAAAATTAATTACGATAAAGAAACAAGAATAATCAAAAAAGAAAAGAAGAACATTTGGAAGCATAAAGATTTTAAGTGTGGATGTGGTGCTGAAATACATAACGGAAACAAAACGCGACATATGAAGTCTCAGAAACATATTTTAGCAGAAAAAGAAAAACCTCCAGTTCCTCCAAGGCCAAGCAAGGAGTATATGGATAGAATAAAGAAAGATGACGATGATAGATGTAATATGTGTGGATACATGGAACATAACTGCCACTGCGGTTGCGGGTATGGTAAGTATTGATAATCAAAAAGGTTTCTCTGCGGAAACCACTGAATTTCCATTTAAAGACAAGGAGGGTCCTTATATATAGGGGCACACACGAGGCCACGAGGGGACGACCGATAGAGGCAGACAAATATTTTAATTTTATAAAATTATATTTTCCTTGATATACTATTATCAAGCATGGAGACACACACGTATAACGGCAAGGTCTACAGGCTGGATAGATTAAGGGAATATAAGATAAATTACGAAATCAAGTCTGTCAGGGGTCGGGATGTGCTATATATCAAACCGAAGGTAAGGGGGTATAAAATTGATACACCGATAGCCCAAAACTACTTGAACCAAGTAAGAGGTGCGGTGTATTTCGGACACCATGCTATACCAATAGCACCACCTTTACCTACGATTGAAGAGAAAAAAGAGATGAAAGAAAATTACAGAGACTTGTTGCGGTATGGTAATTATGATATCATAAGGGACGACAGCAAGGAACACGAACTAGGAATAAATGAAAGCCGATATGCGGTAAGGATTAACGGCAACTTCCGATCATTTACGATGCGCGATGTAATAAGATTTATTGAGATTGTGTTGAACGACTTTGTAAAACGACAAGCACCCGAAGATAAGGTTAGCCTAGGTATTGAGTTTGTTGATTACTATGGAAAAGTATCAACAGGCTTACACAAAGTTAATCAAATCTCGGTTGAAAAAGTTTTGGAAAGCTTGTCAGCAATATTTCAAAGCAACGAAAGTCTTTACATGGATGAAAACGGAATAAACTTTGATAAATTAAAATTTGTGTTGAAATCTGTTAAAATGCCGACGGGTGGGACAAGGCTACAGGTTTTGAACAAATTGGATATATACAGAAAGAAAGGAGTAATCTGTATTACAAACAGCGATAACTTATGCTTAGCACGAGCAATCGTTGTAGTCAAAGCAAAAATTGAAAAACATCCAAAATACTCGCAAATTATGCGAGGACGAAAGATACAGCAGGAAATGGCAGAGGCTTTACACGATGAAGCAAAAGTCATTAAGGATGTGTGTGGGATACCAGAAATTAATACATTTGCTAATCACATTAAATACAATCTGGTTATTGTTGAATTCCCTGACAAAATCATTTATAAAACAGAACTACTTGATGCGAACGGCGAACGGCTGACTAACCTTTACATTCTAAAGACTGAGGGACATTACGATGCCATAACTAACATGAAGTCTATGCTAGGAAAAAAGAATTTCTGTGATTTATGTCTAAGAGGGTATATGGAAAGACACGCCTGTGAAGCCAAATGTAGTATCTGTGAAACCAACGGATGTAAGGGGATAAATGACAAGAGTCAGTGGAAAGAATGTGAGAAGTGTAATAGAAAGTTTCCAAACACTGAATGCTTTAATAACCACATGACAACAAACTGCGATGTTAAAGCAAAATGTAAATCGTGCGGTCTTAATTACAGAAAGAAGGATGAGCACAAATGCGGATATGCGAAATGCCGAAATTGCAAACTAGTGAAACCGCTTGAACACCAATGTGAAATAGTCCAAAAAGAAATCTTACCGCCGTCAGAGCAATACATATTCTTTGACTTTAAAGCGACACAGGACACAGGCGAGCACATTGTTAATCATGCTGAAAGCCAGTATTACGATGCGAAGGAACCGCCAGTAATTCACAAGAACATTCAAGATTTCTGTAATTGGGCTTTTGACACTAAACACAGCGGATTTACATTTATCGCGCACAATGCCCGCGGTTATGATTGTCAGTTTATTCTTAAGTGGTTGGTTGATAATGGACAAACTCCATTCGTAATCTATGAAGGTGGTAAGATTATGATGATGGCACTTAAGAAGTATCGGTTCATAGATAGCCTAAGTTTTCTTACGATGCCATTGTCAGACTTTCCAAAGACATTCGGACTTACGGAACTTAAGAAAGGTTTCTTCCCGCACTTCTTCAATACGGCAAAAAATAGAAACTATGTTGGGGTAATGCCACATAAGAAACATTACTGCTACGACACGATGCGAGGAGATAAACGAAAGGAATTTCTTGAATGGTATGACGAACAAGTGAAAGCACATAACAGGTTTGATATGGCGAAGGAAATCGCAGAGTATTGTCATTCAGATGTTGATATACTGAGGAAGGGATGTATAGATTTTAGAAACCAGTTTCTAGAGTTTGGTATTGACCCTTTTCAATATACAACTATTGCGAGTTGTGTTATGGCTTTGTATCGTGCTAAGTTTATGCCAGAGAATTCAATTGCGATATTGAAAGCGGAAAAGCAAAACAGGATGACTTCTAGGGCTTGTGTAGAATGGTTAGCATACAGAAGCAGGTTAGACAAAACCGATATTAAACACGCATTCAACGGAGGTGAAAAAATGTTTCAACTCGGGCAATCTCGTGTGTATGTAGATGGATGGGGCGAGAAAAACAAAACCGCTTATGAGTTTTACGAGTGTCATTGGCACGGATGTGATAAGTGTTGGAATAGAAATGCTATGAATGTGAAGAAGAATAAGACGATGGGCAAACTATACAAGGAAACAATGAGAAGAGAAAAACAACTTAGCGAACAAGCAAAAGTAATAAGTATCTGGGAGTGCGAATGGAGCCTGATGAAAACCAGTGAAAGACTGGCAGAGGATACAAACGAACGAATTACTGAACAAGAAGGACTAAACCCACGAGAGGCAATGTTTGGAGGTAGAGTGAATGCTCTGAAATTATATTGGAAATCACGACATGATAATGAGTATGCGAAATATATTGACATATGCTCACTTTATCCGACCGTGATGTACTACGACCTTTATCCAAGCGGACACCATATAATTATTAGACCGAATAATGACGACGAAAGAAATGAGATGAAAAATAAAATTATAAACAGAGAATATTTCGGAGTGGCTAAGGTTAAGATGCTACCTCCGAGAGGCTTACTACACCCAGTCTTACCGAAGGCGGACAGAGGTAAGATGATGTATTACTTATGCGATAAGTGCGGAATGACCGAGAAACATGGCGAATGTAAGCACACCGATAAAGAACGAGCAATAACAGGAACATGGGCAACTCCAGAAATTTACAAGGCATTAGACAAAGGGTATAAGTTGATAAAAGTATATGAAGTATGGCATTGGAAAGAACAAAGCAGTAGCTTATTCAAAGAATACATAAAGACATTCTTGAAAGTAAAACAAGAGTCCAGCGGATATCCCGCGGGATGTAATACGGAAGCAGAAAAACAAAATTACATAAACAGCATGGAAATCAAAATGGGAGTTAAGATGGATGAAAGAAAAATATTCAAAAACGAAGGACGGTGAGCAGTGGCTAAGTTGTGCTTGAACTCTTTATGGGGTAAGTTTGGACAGAAACAAAATAAAACACAGAATAAAATGATAAAGGATAAAGATACCTTATACAAACTATTGAACGATAAATCAGTGGATAATATAAACATTAACATAATTAACGACCAAATTGTAGAAGCCAGTTATGACTTAAAACAGGATGCGGTGAGCGACCCGATTAAAACAAATATTGTGGTTGCTTTATTTACTACATGCCACGCGAGAATGAGACTTTACAATATGATGGACAGATTAGGCAATAGGATATTGTATCATGACACAGACAGTGTAATATATACGACTAACAAAGAAATTAATGAGGCAGATGTAGAGACAGGAGATTTACTGGGAGATTGGACTGATGAATTGAAAGGAGCAAAAATAAAAACCTTTGTTGGAGACTTCTTAGATAATGGTAAAGCCAGTATGAAAGTAAAAGGTTTTAGTATGAACTATGAAACAAAAAAAGCATTGAATTTACCGAATATGTTAAGTGTAATAAGTTGTGGGCTAGGTATTACGAACACTGAATTATTTGAGAATGGTAAAAATGAACTGGCTGAATTGTTGGAGACTGATGAAGAATTACGGATTGCAAAGCGAATTGAGAAATCTGGAATTGTGGGCTAGGTATTACGAACACTGAATTATTTGAGAATGGTAAAAATGAACTGGCTGAATTGTTGGAGACTGATGAAGAATTACGGATTGCAAAGCGAATTGAGAAATCTGGAAAAGTAGTTATAATAGAAAACAACAAGATAACGCGAGATAAACAAAAGAAAAAAATAACAAGCGAATACTTAGAAAAGATATTTAGTTTTACATATACGAAAATACAAGTTATCGGAATTGTAGACAATGCGATTGAAACTAGACCTTTTGGATTTTAATGATATTTGAGAATTTCACTTCGTGCTACGCACTCTCGCTATGGATTCAACTTGTTGAATCTATAATCTCAAACATTGTCGGCCATCGAAGTATAAAACGATGTTTTGACGGCAGTCAGAACAAAATATCAAACATCAAATAATTAATTTTTTTCCATAAAAATTTTTACCACTCTATATAGACCAATGACCACCCTCACAAGACTATCTGAAAAATTTGGTCGACTTTCAATTGAGAAGAATAAGGAATTCTTTTCAGTAAGAGATGTCCAACAGATGATTGACGAAGAAATTAAGGCAATTGAAAAAAGTAGAGAAGGGAAGCCAAAGGATACTTTTCCATTCGGTAAGTATGAAGGTAAGAAAATTCAAGATGTTGCTACCATTGACAAACCATATCGTGAATGGGTTATGAAACAGCCGTGGTTTGATAAATTTACAGATATTAAAAGTGAAGTAAAAAAATATTTATAATGATATTTTATTCACCCGCTACGCGGTTTCATAAAACATCGTTTTTCTTTTAATTATTTTTTCTTAAATTTTTTTTCGATGTTTTAGAATATAGATTCAACAAGTTGAATCCATAGCGAGAGTGCGTAGCACGAAGCGCAATTCTAAAATATCATGTCGGACCTGAATACTAAACAAGACTACTTAAATGAAATTGACAAATGGAACATTGACATTGAAATTAAAAAGCCAACAATTAAATGGACTAAGCCTGACATTGTATCTTTCTATGAGCAATACAAGCCGAGGGACGACAACGTGAAAGTAGTTATTCCATTAGAAGAAACATTAGCGAAAATGATGGAGGAACCAAGCACACCATTTACGGCGACCGATTTAAAAGAAACTGGAATTACCGAAATAAAGGCTAATGTAGGAGAAGAGATAGTGAATGCTACATGTACAGAAGAAGGATGTATATTAAATAAAGCACCTTGTAAAGAGTGTAAGAAAAAAATTGTGTTATCAGTTTCAATTGACGATGATAGATTTTGCGATGTGGCATGTGTACTTTCATTTCTAGAAAAAAATGAAGAAATGAATGAAGTTAGAAAAAATAATTTTATCAAGTATTTTAAAAAGTGATATTTGAAAATCCACGATTCATTTTTTTTTTTTTTGCATTATGGATCCTCAATCCAAGTAAAAGCATACTGAATACTTATAGTCTGATTTCCAGTAGCCTGTGCTGTTATAGTTAGCCTTTCGCTTGGCAACATATCATCTAAATCATAATCGGCAAAATTTATACTTTGAGCATCACTAGTATTCACGAATACAACAGCAATCACATTCCCGCCACTAATAGTGGCAGTAGTATCAAACGAAACTAAACTCGTATTTGTATTGTTCTCAGCATACACGGCACCTGTAAGTGTAGCATTTTTTATTACCTTAATGATTACGCTACTTTTAGTGTCAGTATTTAGAATATTTAGCCGTCTTGGATACACTATACTATAATTAGCAATAGTGTTTCCAATAATATTAGTATTATTCCTCATAGTAAAAGCATGAGTTGCTACATTCGTTGTATTTGCTGTTCTTTCATAAATAAATGGAATATCTCTTATGATTTCAGTTCCTTCAATAAAGCATCCAACACTGGCAATTTTAAGATTTTGGATTTGCGGATTAGCACCAACAGCCAAAGAAGCCAAGAATGGTAAAGTAGTATTATTAAGAGAAGGAGCAGTTTTGCTGTTAGCATATCGTATAGCATGGACTAGTTGAAATATTCCCGTGTTTGGATTTTCAATATAAAATGATATCTGACCAAAACCTAAGTATTGATATTTAATCTGAAATACATTACCCTTACTGAAATCAATTGCTGGTAAGTAAACGGTTCCATCTGCTTTATCTACATTCCATTGACTTTGTTTAACCTCGGTAATGACAGTGGAGTTGTTTAATTGGTATATTTTCATTACACCATTTTCTCTTGAGAAGAAAAATCTGTCCGTCAAGAAGGAATCACCAATACCTACATAAGATGAATATCCGCCTGCTTCATTTGTATTCCACAAAGCAGTAAATCTGACACATACACCATACCAGCACGATATTTAATTTTCTTTTTTGTTTCAATGAATAATCTTGAACCTCCGACTGCCTGTGTTGTTAGATATGCCATAGCACTCTTTTGCTCTAATGTAGCATTAGTAGTGCTTGTGTTCCACTTAGAGGCATTTACATTATACATAAATGTTTCTTGTATAATCGGTGTGTATTGGGATGTTGCTAATTCACCAAATGCTGTTTTTTCAACATTAGTCTCAAGATAACCATCATGTCCGACTTTTACATTTACGAAATCTCCGTCAGGATTTTGTGCTACCAAATTTCTCTGGTGGGACATTGTTGGTCTATATTATCAAAAAAAATAAATTAACTATCAAAATTAATAATTACCTATTACCTCACTGGCGGAGTTATGAAATCGTAATCATATTTGCCTTAACCTGAACCTCTCGCTGAGTGATTGCCACGGTGTAGTGGTTAAGAGCAGTTCCCGCATTAGTACCAATAAACTCCCATCGTCGCTCAGTATCAAGACTTAAACCGCTGATTTCATTTTGGTCTTTGCTCCATAGCGGGCGGGTATTATCCCAAGCATCAACCCAGAACCAGTTGTATTTATACACATCATTATTCATCAAGGCCGAACCCTCAATCTTTGGCTTCAGGTACATATAGTCTTCTTCAGAGGCGCAGTCAATGTTAAACTCTTGCTGACGTGCTCCGTCTAGAGTAGTGTATAAAGTAGCGATCTTTGCTGCTGTGCGATTATCATGGTCATAAGCAGTGTTCTTCCTTTCTTGGGTGTTAAAAACTGAGTGATAAATCTTCTTCAAACGGCGACCATGGCCTCTGTCAAATCGCATAATAATATTTTGGGTTGTGGTTGCTGCAATTGAATTCTTATAAACATAGGGATAATCGATATTGAAGTTCATACCTTCGGGGCTAGCAATCTTCTGTTGAATTGATTGAATAACGTCGGGGTTTGTTTCAACAGCAAGAAACAATATAAGATTGGTAACATCAGCAGATACAGCCATAGGCAGTGTAGCATTTAGTGCGGCAAGATAAGCAGTGCTAATACAAGTAGCGGCACCATTCGTCACCGTATAACCGGTTCTGTCAGTAGCACTCCACACAATTCGCATAGTCAAAATCTCTGGAAACATAATAGTCTTATCAAGTGCGAAAATAGTGTTAATAATCATACCCAAAGGAATTTTAACGTTAATGGCCAAAGCGGCAGTTGCTCCACTTCCCACAAGATACTTCGCCTCGTTGTAATTAACATTTACGGCGGATAGTGCTCCAACTCCAGTCGTCAAAGCAGCATCATCGTGACGACGAGCAGAAATCACTGGCTCTCGCAATAGACCCTGAGTTGCGGCAGCAACATCGTTATTACCATCAGCGGCCGCACGAAAGGCTGTTCTAGTTCCTTCAACGGCACTAATGTTAATCAAGCCGTTAGCATTACACTTTTGGAGCATACATCCGTATCCACTAGCATCCCCGTGGTTAGGAAGGTCAAGGAAATCCTTCAAGCTCATTTCTGGTTTCCACAACATCTTAGTCACATGTCTAAGGTTGTTAACGTCGCACAGATAAACACCGCTACGGGTCTGAAGTTGAATTTGAGAAATTTGCGAAAGGCAGTCCATAAAAATTCTAGTATAAGTGTTGGCAACAAGAGGCGCTCTCGTAGTATAAGTAAAACTCAAATATGACCGAGCGAGATTAAAAGGTCTGCTAATAAGGTCAAATGATCGTTCTTGACCTCCCGCAGTAGTGACTTCAAATGAAGCAGTTCCCTCACGAGGGGCTAGCTTGTTCAAGCGATACGAAGCACTGATATAATCAGTCTTACTGAAGTCTAATTCTCCGCCGTGTTGAGTTGGCATTTTGTTTTTTTTTTTTGAAGTAGTGTAAATTAACTAATTCACCAGAATATATTTATAGAAAAAAAAATAATTCTAAAATTAATTAATTACCTTACCTCACCTTTAACAAATTGAAAAATGATGTAAAAAATTAAAATAATTTGTCTCTCTGTAAATTAATAATGTCATAACAATACCTAACCGATTAAGATTAATTGCTTGGTCGTTTTCGTCTGTAAGATAAAACCTATATACATTATTTTGAACTGGTTGATAATTTCTTACCATACTCTGACCCACTTCCGTCGTATATAACGGCTCCAAATGGAATTTCGTTGGCGGTGTATATTTCTTGTAGCACATGATTATCACCTTCCCCCACTAAGTCCGATTGAAGATACAGAGTTTTTTCGCCAGTTAAAATAATCACATTTGGCGATTTAATAAAATCATGAGTAAAGAAATATGTTGAATTTCCATCAAAACCCATAACCTCGTGAATGCGGGTATCGGTATCAAATATAAACCGCGGTTGAATACCTCCGTTATTTGAAACACTGAATGTTAATTTACCATCCTCCGCTTCTGTGTTGGTATTGTTGCTTGAGACAACATAAGTATAGTCATTCGGACTTTCTGTCGTCAGTACCTCAGACAACTTATTTTTTAAATTGTTTATTGTGTAGTTTCCCTCAGGTATCGTAATTAAAGCCTCATACCCGTCTTCGGATAATGTAAAAGTATTATATGGTGAAGCCACAGAGTAATAAGATTTTGGAACATAGATATGAAGAATTTTACAATGTGTGGGATTGTCTAGTGATTTTAAGTTCATTTCGTGTGTAAAGTCGCTATCTGTACCCGTTATTCTATTTTTACTATTTATGTAATAGATACCCGAACTTCTCCCTCCCTTGTACTCCATCGTAGGTGCTTTTTATGAAAACCACCTACAACCTCAAAAATCTATATATAAAAAATCGCTTGCGATTTTGCTATATAACACAAATTTTCAATTTGTTTATATATTAGAAAATATCTTTTATATGTATGTATCAAAGTTACCATACCCATTCTGTGCTTTTAATTTCTCCGCTTCTTCTTCTTTTAAGTCTATATAGCCACTAGCAAACTTAAATTGGTTGCCTTTCGCCCGCTCCATTAAAAATCTCATACTATGCCAACCACATGTCTGAGGTGTTTGATTGTTGCTTTACTTGATTGACCTTCATTAACAAATAACTATCGGGGTGGCTTCGGTCAATTAGTTGTTTCATTTGTTGTTGAAAGTCTTCTGTCGGCTCGTAAAGTGCTAATGGGTCATAGACTTCAACACTCCTGTCTTTATCTAGACTTATCCATACGGCGATCCAATGAGACCCTGATTGATTGTGGTTGTCCAAATTCATAATAAATCCGTATCGTTTTCTGCTTCCGGGCTTCAACTTGTAGATTTCATCACTGGCTATTGCTCCGAGATACCATCCATATTTTTTCATTATGTCATCTATTTCATTAGTCATTAGTCCCCGTCCCTCTCCCTGTTGTTCCTCTGGTTGCTGTGGCTCTGGCTCTGGTTGCTGTGGCTCTGGCTCTGGTTGCTGTGGCTCCGCGACGCTCGGGGGTAGCGGTGTCTCCGCGACGCTCGGGGGTATGGTAGGGGGTGAAACCCCCTCCTGGGGCATCCCCTCGTCAATATTCAAATCTGTTGAAACTCGTTTATCTAAGTTTGGATCGGAAGTCATTTTGTTCGTTAGAGTATTTACAAAATCATGTTTGTTCATTGTGTGTTTCCAATCTTTGCGGGATAGATATTTTTTAATTATTTTTATTGAAAATACTTTATCAATTAATTCTTCTAATGTCGCTCCACTACCTTTTTGCTAATTAATACCCATATACTCTTCATATCTAGCATAATCCGCCACTTTTCTTTTTACGTTTTCCTTTTCATTTCCAACATCAATATTAAACCTTTTAATCATGTCAATAATCCACTTTGAAGTGTCTTTGTAATTTAATTTTTTATGTCCATCACTATCTAGTCTCTTTTTTAAAGCCTGTGTTAACTCTTTTATAGTAATGTTTGGATGATAAGTTTTTGAAAATGCTGAGATTAAAAATTGATTAATTTGTAAATGTTCAAAATGCTTACCCTTTTCTTCTGCTTTCTTTTCTTCCTTTTCAAGTTTTTCTTTATATTCTTCTGCTAACATTTCCTGTTCTTCTAAAGATGTCGCTGTGGCTATAGCCATCTGAATATCTTGACTGGCTTTTTGTAAGTCTTTACGACTCATCTTTTTTATGAACTTATCTGTATATCCTGCTAATTTCAGTGTTTCAATATCTTTCTGCTTTTGCTTTTTTTCTTCCTCATATTGCTCCTCGTTTTCAATGGTGCTTCATCTCCTAAATTAGGTCATGGCGGTGCTTGTGGTGGTGCTCCTAATGGCGGTGCTTGTTGTGGTGCTCCTAATGGCGGTGCTTGTGGCTGTCCATGTTGTTGTGGCATAATATATTGATATTGTGGTGGCGGTGGTAATGCTTGTATCCTATTTTTTCTGTCTTCTTCATATTTTACATCTTCTATGAGTTTTTGCTCCCTTCTTAGTTCTCTGGCTTTTTGTTTTTGTCGTTCATTAATATCTGCTAGTTCTCTTTTATGTTCCCTGTCCTTTATTTCTTTTTGTTCCTCTGCATCTGCTATGTCTTTTCTTTCTAGCCTTTTCTTTTCTTCTATCACATCTTCCCTCTTCTTCTTTTCCTTTTCTTCCTCGTCATGTATTAACTCATATTTCTTTTGTAAGTTGCTTTGTATCTGGTTTCTGTTCTCGTGTTCGAGACGATTGAAATCAGATTTGATTATTTTTCCTTGGTTTGCGGCCCTGCCTTTGCGGCCTCGGCTTACCGATATATTTCAAAAACAACTTAACAATTCGAAGTGTGCTCATATCATTTGTTTTCTTACCAAAATTAAGATAATATTTTTTACCCTTCTGGATAATATAAGGTCTCCCGCTCTTATTCCTATAAACCCGAGGTGGACGGACTTTTGCCTTTGATATTTTAGAATGGCGCTTCATGCTTCGCATTCTCGCTTATTCTAAAACATCGTTTTTTTATTTTAGGAAAAAATAAATCGGTTTTAAGATGTTTGTTGAAGACGTAGTCTGAAACAAATATCATCATTTAATGAAACTTTACAGCACCTCCTCGTTGCTTACCATATCCGAGTTTTGATGCTACAGCACCAACACTACCAGCGTAAGGTACCCCGACACTACTTAATGCTCCCGCAGTCCTAGAGATTAACTTATTATTGCGAAGAAATTTATCAACAGCCGTGGCAGTTTTTCCAATCTTTACCCAATTAATCTTTCCCCCCTTTTTCCCGCATCCCTTCTTCTTAGTTTTCTTTTTTCCTCCCTTCTGTGGCATTGATGGATTGTATCCGATGTTATATCCTGATGGTTGTGAAATTATCACTGGCGATACTGGCATATAATATACATTTAAAAAAAAATTATATAAAAATATTATTTCAGGCGGTAAGCAAAATTTTTTCTTAACTCGTCATCAACACTTGAAACATAAAGAAAATTAAATCGTTCCTTTGTAGCCTCGTGATACTTTTGAAGAAAATAATCAAAATCGAAAGATAAGTCTAAGTGTTTATACACGAGTTCCATTTTGTCCTGAGACTGGCCCGGAAAGATTAATAAATAGTCAAATTGCTTAATGGCTTCTGGTCTAAGGTCGTTCAAATACTGACTAGACATAATAACCTTGGATTTATAGTGTCCTATCTTTTTTAACAAATCACTTACGGACTTGTCTCTTAATCCGCTCCCTAAATCGTCCAAAACAAAAACAACCTCTGGCGAAATATACTTGCTGGGTCGTTCTTTTTGTTCTGTAGTTTTCTTTTTTTCTTCCTTTCCAAAGTATAAAAATTGTGGTTTCTCTCTTTCCTCTTTGTCCTGTTTTACTTCTCCTTCGTGTTGCTCGTCCTGTCTGTTCAGTTTGTCTAACTCATAATCAATGACATTTACACCATCTGATTTAAGAAAGGTATATATTGCCATCGGGTTTCCTCTGTTCTTAAAGTGCTTTACCATTGCTTTATAAATGTAGTCCTTGTGTATCGTTGAAGCAATAATGACAATGCGGGTTTTTCTGTCTGTAGTCAGTTTCAGTATTTCAAAGAGTGCTATTGTTTTCCCGCTCTTCTTACGGGCGAGTAGAAATATGTTGGCATACGGCTCGTTGAATAACTTGTAGCCCTTGGCTTTTTTGTTTCCATCACCCTCTTGTTTTACTGGTTTCACCTTGACATTGTTAATCTTCTCCATGATATTTTAGAATTGCGATTCGTGCTGTCGCACTCTCTCTCTTATTCTAAAACATCGTTTTTTTCATTTACAAGAAATTAAATGGTTTTACGATGTTTGTTGAAGACGTAGTCTGAAACAAATATCAGCCTACGAATTCCAAACACACAACAATTATTCCCGCTAAATTTCCTGTATCAATATTTCCGCTGTCGGTTTCAAGGACTTTAAATGTATATTGTCCGTCTGTCCATCCAACAACACCCAAATTATAACCGAGATTTGAAATGTTTGCTATATTACTATCAGCGAATGTTTCAATAATTCCAATTCTATCCATATAAAGAATTCTGGTTTTTGTCTCTGTCTGGTCGTTCATATAGTGGATAAATTTTACATTCATTTTGGTTGGTGTGAATGACATTTGAATATTTTTATTAAATGTTTTGCTTCCTCCAGCAAAATCATTGCTTAGAAAAATAATCCGCTGATATTTGTGCTCACGCATCATATACAAAGATTTTTATAAAATCCTTGAGCAAAAAATATACAAATGTTAATAATATTATTGTTTGTGTGGTCGGCTATTTCTGCTCGGACTGCCTGCGACTTTTACTCGCGGGTAAGCGAAAAAAAGAATGAGAGTGCTTATTGTATAAAGCAAGGAATAGATACAGGGTTTAAGTGTGTTTTCATAAATAACGGAAATAATATGTGTCGTAGTTTTGATGAGGCTTTGCCTTTAATCTGTGCGGGTGATAATAGATGGTATATGACACATACCTATGAATGTTCATTTCTTTGAACTAGAAGGCGATGGAAGGCAAATGCCGATAAGCAATGTTAGGATTCCGACATAAGTGTTAGCAACCTCGCAAGGTAAGTTCTTTTCCGATAGCCTTACGATGCAAAGGGTTATCATGGCGATAATGATACCCATTTGAAATAAGTATTTAATAAGTCTGCTGTCGGTTGGTCTGTTTTTTATACAACAACAATTCCAGTTATCTTCCAATTCGTGCTCTATTTTTTTTTTCCTCAGTCTTTAGTTCTACTTCAAGAACACGAGACTTTAATTCGGGAGTTAGTTCACCATCCATATCCATAATAGGCGGGGGTCTGTGAAGTCTAGTTGTATTATTTGACATTATCAAGAACGGTCACTCTGATTTCTGCTAATTGGTTGGTTTGGTCTTGTAGTATATTAAGTAAAAGTTTATTTTCTTTTTCTAAATTAACTATCTTTTCTGATAATTGTTGAACGGCCTTAATTAAGGGGGCGATAAACTCTGAATAACCTATACCATAACTGACATCACCACTATCAACACATTTAACATCTTCTGGATTAATACTTTCACCTTTCAATTCGCATTCTTTTCTTTGCTTTGGACACGGAACCATAATTGTTTCTTTTATAAAACCACCAAAATCTAGCATATCCATTTCTGTTAGTATTTCTTCTAATTCCTGTGCTATTAAGCCAGTCCTACATTTCTTGTTGTCGTCAATCATACGATAGCAAACTGGATTTAACTTATTAATAAAATCTAAGCCTAAGCATTCCTTTATGTCTTCTTTTTTTCTCCTGTCCGAACATACGATAGGACTAGCCAATACCCATAATTGCCCATCGCTCGCTCTTAATGACATTAAAGCAGTATTTAAACTATTCTCCCATATGAACCCACTCGTTGAAGAATTATTCACTCTAAATCTAATAGCATAAGAAGTTAATCATCCGCCTCCTCCTGCTGGTGCTGTTCCTGTTCCACTTAATGCTTTATTTGTCCCAGACTGAGACATATAAATTCCCCACGCTGGATCACCAGTATCCCAAATAAATATTCCTCTACTGCTACCTCCATCTGTTTGTCCTTGAATTCCTATTTTCGCTCCATTAGTAGTTGTGGTCGTTAGCAACCCAGAATATGTAATTCCCGCACTAGCCGTTATTAATCCTTTCGTCCATAAAGTCCCGTTTGCCCCATTCAATGACATTAACAATTGTTCATTAGAATTTTCCCACACAAAACCATCCGCCGAAGCAAAACCAGACCTAAATCTTACAGCAAAGCCTGAAATATCGTTGCCTGCGACCGCAGACCCCCCAGATAGACTTTTACCTGCCCCTGGCTGAGCCATATAAATTCCCCATCCTGAGTTGTCTGTATCCCACAGAAATATACCCTGCCCATTTCCTCCATCTACTTTATTTTGAATAGATAACTTACAACCGCTATCTGCCGTTATTAATCCACTCGCCGTGAGTGTTGTTGTTGATACTCCCGCGGTTGAAGTAATTGTAGTTCCCGTTATTGTTCCGCCATTTGTTATGTTGTTTGAGTTCATATCCAAAGCACCATAAAACCGCATACCGCCAGCATTGTTAAAACGGACAATGTCAGACGAAGCACTTTTATTATCCAAAAGTTTTGAAATATAAAGTCCCGCCCCTTTTGCATCAAATGCTACATTCGTGAATACATAACATCGTTGGTTCGCGGTTCCACTTGTAGCGGTATTTAGAGTAAATAAGAAATACTGATAATCGCCTGATGTCTGTGAAAAGAATATATCTCCTCCATTTTGGTTTAATATCCTCGCCCCATTATATGTTATATTTCCGCCATTAGTGATAGTTTGATTATTAAAATCGGCATTGTTCGTTAAAGTTAGATATTTTATTACGGTGCTCGTCCCGTTGAATGTTTTAATTCCTGTTATTGTTTGGTCTCCTGTTAGTTTCACACAATTATCATCAACATATTTTTTATTTGCCACATGGTCTGCTAATGTTGGTATTAGGTTAGTGCCCATTGCAATTTGATTGTTAAATGTTTTAGTTCCTGCTATGGTTTGGTCTGTTGTTAGTTTAACGAAATTGGTATCAACATAGTTTTTATTTGCTCCATCTGTTGAAGCGGAAGGGTCCGCCAAGTTCGTTATTTTGTTGTTATTCAAACTTAATGTTGTTCCAGTTGCGGTTATAATTAAAGTATTACCTGAATATAACTCAACATACGAACCCGTTATTTGTATTGGATACCAAGTCGCTGTTGCTGTTTTTTGTGCTGCAATCATTCCTATTTTTGTATCAAAGGCTATGCCAATACCGTCAAAAGTAGTTGGATTGGATGAACCACTTACTTCCAAAGTTGATGTAAATTTTTTGTTTCCTGCTATTGTTTGGTCTCCTGTTAGTTTGACAACCGAACCATCAACTGCTAGATTTGCTAGATTAATTCCATTATATGTTGAAGCCCCTGAAATAGCATAACCCCCCATACTTAATGCTCCCGTCATACTAGCAGTGCCGTCTAATCTAAGAAAGGGTGATGACACATTTCGCCATTGTCCTGTGCTATAAATAAGTAGTTGATTATCTGTTGCTGTTGTTATAATCACATCGCTATGTGTATCAATACTTCCACTTGCTGGCACTTTGCATTGTTGGAGTCGTGCTCTGATAGCAAGTTGTGATAGCCCTACCATTTAGTTGATTTACATTTGTAATGTTTTGACTATTCATATTTAGTGCCCCCGTCATAGTCGTGGTGCCGTCTAATCTCAGAAAGGGTGGTGTGGTGTTTCTCCATTGCCCCGTGCTATACATAATCAGTTGATTATCTGCTGGGAAGCCTGTTATCGTCACATCGCTGTGGCTATCTATACTTCCAGCTGCTGACACCTTATTATTATTATCATTATGCTCAAATATCCATTCATCAACGCCTTTGTCATTTAGTAAATTAACTCCTGTTATATTCTTCCTTCCCATACTAATGTTGCCTGTTTCATCAACATTTATAGGAAATGTTTTATTTACCCAGTTTATTGAATTATATGTTAGATAACTATTCATTGCTATTGGTGCGGTTATAACCACA
Organism: Paulinella micropora; assembly: GCA_019918135.1. NCBI lineage: Eukaryota > Cercozoa > Imbricatea > Euglyphida > Paulinellidae > Paulinella > Paulinella micropora. The sequence continues at coordinate 98,227 of WBZZ01005769.1, read as the reverse complement.
TCTGAAAGTGTATCAATTGAACCAAGGGCAGTATTCTTCCATTTGCCTTCTACATCGTTGTAAGTTAAGTATTGTCCGCTCGCTTGTGCAAATATGTTTGTGTCTATCAAATTATATAAACTGGTTTGGTGCGGATTGGAAGTATTGCTTCTGTGTTGAGTTGAGGCTTTGACTTCGTCGTTGTCCCTTACTCGTTGCTCTGTATAGTATAAATTTTTTCCTTCTTTGACATCAGTCGTTAATTTTAAAGCGAGACGTGTGTCAAATCGGTCGTCAGTGTAATAAAGATTTACGGGGTCATCATCTTCTGGCACTCTGTCTGTATTCAGACCGACTATGTTTGTGTTCGTTAAATCTAAGTTAAGTATGTTTAGACTATCAACAGCCAACTCATTAAGGCCAAGTAATGATTTATATTGGGACATTATATTAATTAATTATTTATTTATTTAAAAAAATACTAAAATATGATAATCTTAGTATAAATGCCGTCTCCCGAAGCAAGTCGCAAGAATTGGGGTAAGGCCGTGGAAAGTATTAAGAGCAAAAAGCAACATAAGGTTGAAATAGCAAAAGAGAAATTAGCAAAGTGTAGGAAGGCTTATGTAGGCGATGATGAAGAGATGGAGGAAAAGATAAACCGCATGGCTGAAATGGGTGTTGCTAATGATATTATTAATGGAAAAGACCAAGATGATACACCAGAAGAAAGCAGTGAGAGCGATGAAGAATGTGATTTTACTGATATCATTGCCGAAAAGATGGCTAAGATGAAAATAAGAAGAAAGAAAGCGGAAGCAAAGAAGAAAGTAAGTAAAAAGCCTGTGCCTGAGCCTGATGAGAGCGAAAGCGAAAGTGAAGAAAGTGAAGAAGAGCCGAAGCCTAAATCTAAGAAAGGAAATGGTAAGAAGTCGAACATATCAGTTAATGTTTATAATCAAGCAGAGAAGCCAAGCAAGAAAGAAAAAAATAATGAAATAGATAGAGGGTTTTTAAAATTTTGATATTTGTTTCAGACTACGTCTTCAACAAACATCGTCTGCGATTAAATAAAAAGAAAAAGAAAAAACGATGTTTTAGAATAAGAGAGAGTGCGGAGCACGAAACGCAATTCTAAAATATCATGGATAATAAGCACACAAATCAGCAACAACAACAAGAAACTCCTGAGCAGACAGAGCGGAAAGAAAAACTTGAAGAAGTGGCAGAAATACATTTTCAATCAAAGCCCGCTAAGATATGGAACACGATAACATCGCCAGAAGCAAAACCACTAAGTCAAGTATTTATTGATTTAATGGATATGTCAAAGGTTGCAACAAAGAAAGGTAATGCTAACTATAATTTTGGATTTGTTGCTATTGATATATATAGCCGTCGTGGGTGGATTGAGCCAGTCAAAAATAAAACAACTGGTTATGTCTTAGAAGGGTTAATAAAAATATTTACAAAAAAAGTTCCTGAAAGAATTACTTCAGATAATGGTGGTGAATTCAAAGGACAAGTGGCTGAATATTTTAGACAAAATAATATTGAACATAGGACTGTCCAAGTAGGCGATCACAGAACAATGGGTATAATTGATAGGTTTATTAGAACAATACGAAATGAATTAAACTTAATATGGGAATTTAATGAGAATTTTCAATGGGTTCCTATTATTCATGAGGTTGTTGATGCTTATAATAAAACATATCATACAACAATTAAAGCAGTTCCGATTAATGTTTTTGAAGGGACTGAAAAAAACACTCAAGAAATATACAGAAATCCTTTAATTAATGAATTCCCTAAAGGAACAAGAGTAAGGAAGGAATTAGAAAGAACTATTTTTTCTAAAGGTGATAAACAATTCAGTAAAACTATATTCAAGGTTAAGGGCCGGAAAGGCTTCAAAGTTATACTATCAGAAGAAGACTTAGTCCGACCGTCAGAATTATTAAAGACTAATGTTGAAGAGCACCATAAAGAAGAAGAACCGAAGGAGCAGTTATCGGAAAAAGTAAAACAAATTACAAAAGAGAAAAAAAATATTAATTTATTAAAATCATTGAATGTGAAACCGGAAAACATACGGAGCAGTGCTAGAATCAAAAAGAAAGTTGAAAAGTTGGACCTTTAATAAAAAATAAATTAAAACGAAACATTTGGAATAACGTTCTCTTCCAGATTAGTATTTGTTTAACATATCATTAATATCGATCTAGAAGAAAATGCTATTCTTAACAACTGATTTAATTAAGCAACCTGATATGCTTTATAAATAGTTCTGACGGGCCTGCCGAAATGTGAGACTATTTCTGCGACGTTGGGCCAAGATCTTACCATAATAACAGAATCTGGTTCGCCATTACCCACCAAAACAACAATGTAGTTGGAAATTTCTGCTGGTGGCGAGCGAAACCCCCACACGACAACTGAAATAGAATTGGGCTTTTCTGCGAAAGACCACTTCGCCTCGCCAGCCTCCTTGTTAATTACGACATGAACATCACTAATTCTGATAACAACGTTACGGCTACCCTCTGGTCTACCACCTTTTTTGCCCCTTTTTTTCTACTGCCTCTAGGTCTATTCCAATCAGGTTGCTCAAGTGATACATTACTTACACCATCAGTGATTCCCTAATTCGGTATACGATAAAAACCAAACAACAGAAAAAAATGATTACCGCAACTGCTTGGTCTGGTGTCGTTTTTTCATCGGTTTGCTACACATACACACACATAAAGGAAAGAAAAAAAATAAACTTATTATCAGAACACGTGCATCGCGTGCGTCCTGTGCTTCTTGCTGTGCCTCCAGCAGTGCCATAGCACCCTATACAAGAAACCGCATACACATAAAACAAATAGGAACTAAATTACCTCATTTTCAGGCTCTTCCTGCTCTGCGTCGTCGTGTCGCTCCTCTTCAGGCTCGTTGTCCGACATCCTGCAACACACAGAAACAGCAAGGGTTTGGACTTCTTGTCTTAGCCACTTTGGGAATTCTGAAAAAGTGGCAGAATGAAAAAGCACGAGGTAAAAAAACTCTTCTACACAATTGGCTACAATATTTGACTGATAGAAATTCTGGTGAAAAAATCCAGATAAGAAAAAATTGGAAAAAATTAGAGTAGAACGATAAAATGGTAATAGTTATAGAAATTTTAGCATTTGAATACGAAAAAGTTGTCCCTTGACTTTTTTTTATCCGTCGCCACAAAGCGACAGCGCGCTTGCGCATTATCGCATAATTTGAGAATGAGCGAAAGCTTTATCACGAAAGAACAAAGAACGAAAGAAGATTGGGTAGAAATTTATGAGACGAGTAAGCGGGGAAAAGAAAAACTAAAGAAGGATAAAATAGTTTCTGAAGAAAGAGTTAAAAATAGACAGGGAAATTGATTTGTTGATTGAAAAAAAGCGACCAGACTTAGTAAAATTGTTCGCCATTGAAATTATGCTCAAGAGGTTAGAAAAAGATGACAAAAATATCGAAAATGATAGAATGGCGAGACAAAAAAGAAGAATTATACAAGTAAAGAAGGGAAGAGAACTGAAATTATTTTATAGTTGGAGGAAAGAATACAGATCAGAATTTGGACTTGCCATACAAGATAAAATTTTTGATAGAATTGATATAGAGGAGCTTACATTCAATAAATCCCTCATAAAATACATTGCTTACGACAAACAAAATGAAAGCAATAAAATGAGGGTTGAAAATCAAAATGATTTGTTGGCAAATGTAAGAAATAATTTAGATTTATAAAAGAGTGGTCATGACCACTAACTCCTTTTGTGTATGGGAGTATAAACTAGTGCACATTCAATTTAAAAAAAAAATATGCAAAAGCCCTCTTCATTTCAAATGAATTTTATCTACCATACTTGTTTGGGTGGTAGGTGGTCGAACTGGAAAAAACTTCAAAAATGTAATTTAATAATTATTTAAAGGTAGCCGTTTTTCTTTCTTTTGTCTGTATTTATAACAAATAGGAAGACGAAATAATGAATAACTGCTCTTAGTGTGGTTTCTGTAGAGAAACTGCACTGAAGATCTGTCTTAAAGTGGCACCCAATACTACTGCAGAGTAACAGCAGTAACCAGCACAAGCAGCAGTAGCAGCTGTGGCAGCTGTGGAAGCAGGTGTAACTAAGCAGAAAGAGAGTAGGAACGAGAATGAAGCAATAAGGTAGAGATGAGTGGATTGAATTCGTTAGATCTTTCGTTCATGGTAGGCACGGTAGGAGAAGGTAGGTAAGACTGATAAGGTAGGTAAGGCGGCAGGTTTTTTTTTCCCTGCCAGGACAGCTGTAGGGGGTTTGGGCCGCTAACCCGGTGATTTTGGGGAGCTGGTCGTGCACATTTGGCTGTTAGCGCGAAGTTCCAAGTGCCACCCGCCACCGAACCCTTCGCAAAAATTATTTTTTTGCGTTGGGCTCAAATTTGTTGACTGTGGGGTGGGGGGCGGGGAAATTTGCACAGAAAAAAACAAAAAAACTGTTTTCTGATTTCTGATTTCTGATTCAATTAACCGTGGTGATAACAAACTTACACGTAACGAGAAATCACTAGAAGATGTACGTGTAGACAAGAATATAAGAAACTATATGAGAAATCAGAACATGACTACTATAGGTACCACTATAGGACACTTATCTTTATATTTATATGTATAAATTTAGCCCATTTCGCCATATTTCGCTCCTATTAATCAGCCAAAACTAGCAAAACTAGAAAATAGCACTTTTTCACAAACTATTAATACAAGGCTTCGTTATCCCACTTTTCTTATTCTTTCTCGGTGTCCTGAACCCCCTTATCTTTTTTCCAAAAAAAAAATGTGCTCTGTATTGAAAGTTTGTAAATAAAAGAATAAATATTATTTAAAGAAATGAAAAATTATATTATATATATAAATACTATTATTGTTTTGAAAATTCAAAAACAAAAACACACGATGGGTAGAACCAAAGTATTTACAGACGAAGAAATCAGGCAAAGGAATTCAGAACGAATGAGAATTTATAATATAAAAAACAAAGAGAAAGCACAGCAGAGGGCTAAGGAATACTACAACAAGAACAAGGAGGTTATATTGAAGAAAGCAAAGGAGAAAAGGGAAAAGGAGAAGGTTGACATCGCAAGGATGAAGCAACTCCAGAGGCTCGTTGAAGGACTAAATATCGCCCTATGAAAAACGATATAAATTTTATATTAAGGATATAATATCTATTTATATATAGATAAAATATATATACCTATATAGATATATTTATTTTATTTTTGAAAAATCAAAACCCTAATATAACATGTCAAGCATAGACTACGGAGGGCAAACTTGGAGCCTTGACAAACTCACAGAACAGGGCATACAATACCAAATACTGCAAAACAAACTCTATGTAAAAAAACCAAACGGCAAGAGGTTTTATGATATAACAACACCAAGAGGGACACTACCAAACCCTGAGCAGTATGTAATGCCAGACAGAAAACAAAGGGAAATAAAAGAGAGGAAAAGGGAAGAACCAAATGTCATTGACTTCAATGGATATAAATTAATACGACAAGACATGAAACACGATTTACCAGTGGGGCAGTCATTGTATAATGTAAAAATCAATAAAAACTTTTCTCAAAAGATTAAAAAGTTTTCGTTGGAAGATATTATAAAAATGATAGGTTCAATCGTGGATGATTTTAAGTCTTTATATAATTCAAACGACAAAATACAAGTAAGGATATCGGCTATTCCTGAATCGTGGAATGTTCAAACAAGAAATTCTCTTGTAAAAGTAAAAGACTTTGACTTACAAGACATATTAGAAAGACTTACAAAAATTTTACAATCAAACGACGAAGTGTGGATGGACAAAGAAGGAGCAACTATGGAGTTGATTGATTTCAATTTTATGGGAGTAAGGATGCCAGAGGGAGGGGCTAGATTGAAAGCAATAACACAGGAGGACATTTACAAAAAGAAAGGAGTGATACAAATAAACAATGACGACAACATATGTCTTGCAAGGGCTATCGTTGTGGCAACTGCCAAGATAGAGAAACACAACAAATACGAACAAATAAGGAAGGGTCGCAGGATACAGGACGAACTGGCAAATACATTACATGAGGAGGCCGGTGTCATAAAAGATTTATGTGGTCTTTCTGAGGTAGATGTGTTTGCTAGTCATATAAAATACAACATAGTAATTGTTGAACATCCAGACAAGATAATATATAAAACCGAATTCAAAGATGAAAAGGAGCAACCATACAAACACATATACATACTCAAAACCAAAAATCATTACGACACCATAGTTAGCATGAAGGCATTCCTATCAAAACGAAACTTTTGCGAGCAGTGTATGAAGGGTTATGAGCATAATCATTCCTGTGTGGCGAAATGTAATATATGCCTTACGGATGGATGTAAGGGGTATAACAACATAACAAAATGGAAACAATGCGAAAAATGTAATCGTAAATTTCCGAATGATGAATGCTTCAACAATCACACAGCCACCACATGCGATAACAAAAAGAAATGTCTTAACTGCTCTAAGACATTCACAGGCGAACATAAGTGTGGTTATGACAAATGTAAAAATTGTAAAATCCTCCAACCATTTGAGCATAGGTGTAATATGAAACAAAAAGAAATACATAAGCCCTCTGATAAATATGTGTTCTTTGACTTTGAGGCAACACAAGAGACAGGCACACATATCATTAACCATTCAGAGAGCCAGTATTTCACAGACAGCACACCCATGATACACAAAAGCATAGAAGAGTTTTGTAATTGGGCATTTGGCAATCAACACAAGGACTTCACATTCATAGCACATAATGCGAGGGGTTATGATTGTCAATTCGTGCTTAAGTGGTTGATTGAAAAAGGCATTTCACCATTTGTCATATATCAAGGGGGTAAGATTATGATGATGGCTGTAGGCAAGATTAGATTTATTGATAGTCTATCTTTCCTAACTATGCCCCTGTCCGATTTCCCTGAGACTTTTGGTTTAGATGAATTAAAGAAAGGATTTTTCCCACATTTCTTCAATACTGAGGCAAATCAAAATTATGTAGGCGCAATACCAGATAAGGACTATTACGGCTACAACACATTTTCAAAACATAAACGACAAGAATTTCTGAAATGGTATGAAGAACAAAAGGACAAAGTGTTTGATTTTAAAAAAGAAATGGAAGCATATTGTCATAGTGATGTGGATATATTGAGAAGGGGGTGTATGAAATTTAGAGAGAGCTTTCTAGAATTTGGCATAGACCCATTCCAATACACAACTATCGCATCTACCTGTATGGCGTTATATAAAGCAATCTTTATGCCGACAGATAGCATAGCAGTCATACCAACACACAGAACAGACAAAGCGAAAACGAGCCGTATGTGTGTGGAGTGGCTATCATACCGAGAGAAGAAAGACAATACAACCATACATCACGGATTAAATGGAAAAGAAAAAATGATACATTTAAAAGGCGGAGGTAAGGCATACTTAGACGGATATGACCCACAGACAAAAACAGCATATGAGTTTCATGGGTGCTACTGGCACGGGTGTCCTGAGTGTTATGACGGCAATCAAATGAATAAAGAGCAATCTGTTAATAAGACATTTGGACAATTATACAAGGAAACAAAACGACGGGAAACTTTAATAAAGCAACACGAGGAAGTGAATAATTTTAATAACAATATGGGGTTGTAAGTGGAACAGAATACGAGTAAGGCAGGAATTCAAAAGGAACATAGAAGAGACATTAATGGAGCAAGAGACAATCAACCCACGACACGCGATGTTTGGGGGAAGGACAAATGCTCTATCTTTATATTGGAGGGCTATGAATGAACAACAATACGCCAAATACATTGACATATGCTCCCTCTATCCGTCTGTTATGTTTTATGACCCCTACCCTCTCGGACATCATAAAGTAATCAAAAATACACAAGCATTACAAATGATAAAGCAAAAGACAGCATTTGGATTAGCCAAAGTTAAAATGCTACCGCCAAGGGGACTAATTCACCCAGTCCTACCCTGTCAAGATAGAGGAAAGATGATGTATTATTTATGCAATAAGTGTGGAAAGGAAAACCTACAAGACAAATGCGAGCACGACGACACAGAGAGGGTATTAGCAGGCACTTGGGCAACACCACTCATTTATAAAGCAATGGAAAAAGGTTATAATATCATTAAAGTTTATGAGGTGTGGCACTGGGAACAACAGACAACAACACTATTCAAAGACTACATAAAAACCTTTCTACAAGTAAAGCAAGAGGCAAGTGGCTACCCGTCAAATGTGGAAACAGAGGAACAAAAAGACAATTACATAAAAGACTATGAGGAAAAGATGGGTATTAAGTTGGACAAAAGCAAAATAGAAAAGAATGAAGGAAGGAGGGCAGTCGCAAAACTATGTCTGAATTCTCTGTGGGGAAAGTTTGGACAACAAAGCAACAAGACACAGACGACAATAGTCAGGAGTGAGGCAGAATTATACAAAATACTAAATGACAAAGACATAAACGAAATCTCAATCAATATGATAAATAAAGAATGCCTTGAACTATCCTACAATCTACACGCCGAAAAAGTGTCAGACCCTTACAACACAAACATATGTGTGGCTTTATTCACAACAGCACACGCACAAATGAGATTGTATGATATGATGGATAGATTGGGAGATAGGGTATTATATCACGACACAGACAGCATAATATATTCAGTTGATGAAAAACAAGGACAGACAACAATACAGACAGGGGACTTATTGGGACAATGGACAGACGAACTAATAGACAAAAAGACAAAAGTAAGCAGAAGGATAACTACATTTGTGGGCTCGGGGCCGAAGTCCTACGGCTACATACTAAACGACGGCACAACAAAAATGAAACTGAAAGGCTTTTCTATGAACTACGACACCTGCAGGAAACTGAACTTGGTAAATATGTTTAGTGTGATAAGCAATGGTCTGGGAATAAAGGACGAAGAACTATCAAAGAAAGCATATGAGGAATTAGAAGCATTATTGGAGACAGAAGGAGAAAAGCACATAGCAAAGAATGTGGCTGAGAATGGAAATGTAGCAATACACAACCACAGCAAAATTACGAGGAACAAAAAAGACAAAACGATTACCTCCGAACATTTGAAAAAGATATTCTCCTTTACTTACACAAAAAGAGTAATACAGCCGATTAAAGATAATCACATCTCTACACTGCCTTACGGATTTTAAAAAGGCATATTGAAAGTTTGCCATAATTAATTAATTTTTTTCAATAAATTTTTATCAGTCTATATATACCAATGTCCGCCCTCACCAGACTATGCGAGAAGTTTGAAAAACTTTCGCTTGAAACCAAAAATGAAACATTCACATTGAAAGATATTCAAAAGGTAATTCAAGACCAAATAAAGGCTATTGAAAAAAGTAGAGAAGGAAAGCCAACCGATACTTTTCCGTTTGGCAAGTATAAAGGCAAAAAAATTCAAGATATCGCTACCATTGATAAGCCATATTTGAAATGGGTAATCCTCCAGCCTTGGTTTGAGAAATTTACCGACATTAAGGCAGAAGTAAAAAAATATTTACAATAAAATTGTTTTGTAGTATATATATCAATGACAGACCTAAGCACCAAGCAGGACTACTTGAATGAAATTGAAAAATGGAACATTGACAGCGAAGTTAAGAAACCCACTATTAAATGGACTAAACCCGACATTGTTTCTTTCTATGAGCAATATAAACCCAATGTTGATTTTGAACAAAATCAACATTATGATAATGTTAAAGTAGTTATTCCGTCCAATGTTGATTTTCAAGATAAATCAACATTTGCTACATTATCAAAAATGATGGAGGAAGAAAGCACTCCTTTTACTACTGCTGATTTAAAAGAGACTGGTATCACCAAAATAAAGGCTAAGGTCGGCGAAGAAATAGCACAAAGTGAAACCGATATTTTTCTTCAATATGGTAAGTATAAAAAAATGAAAATTGAAGATGTCGCTAAGATTGACAAACCATACCTTGAATATTTAATTCAACAACCTTATTTTAATAACAAAGATGCGGTAAAAAAATATTTATAATTGATATTACATCGCCTCCCGTTTTTTTTTTTTATTATTTACTTCACTTTTAAACGATGTTTATGAGCAAGCGAAAATGAGCGTAGCGAATGAAAGCGATGCTCATAAATATCTATTGGTCCTCAACGAAGTTAGCTATAATATTGATATTTCCTCCTCCACCAGCAGAGACAGACTTCTGTGTAAAAGTCAATACATCACTCGGTGATAGGTATATATCATAACTTCTAAGATTGATTTGTTGAGTTGATTGAGAATTAACATATAGTTTAAAAATTGTTGTTCCGTTTGCAATAGCACTCGCCTTTGTGTCAGTATCTACAATTGAATACTTAGAATCAACATCCGCAAAACCCGCTCCAGTTAGTGTTCCATTTAATACCATTCTGACAACATTCGACTTAGTATCTTCATTTGTAATACTTATCAAAGTGGGATAAACATTTGAATAATTTGCTAAATTAGCACCGCCAGCATCAAATGTTGCTTTGTTTCTTATACTAATAATAGGACTTTCAGTGGTGTTTGCTGCTTTACTTCCTTCCACTTCGTTTGTTATGCTGGTATTAATAGTATTCGTTCCTTCAATGAATAAACTGGCACTCGCTGTTTTAAGAATTTGTATTCCAGTCTTTGCATCATTTCTCATGACTGCCGTAAAAGGTAATGTTGTATTTCGCAGGCTTACCCCAGTATTAGCATTCGCATACTCAATCATATGAACTAATTGAAATAATCCTGTTATTGGATTTTCAATTGAAAACTTAATAGCACCAAACCCAAGATACTGAAATTGAATTTGAAATTCATTTCCTTTGCTCCAGTCTAAGTTCGGCATAGCGAAATTCCCATCGCATGGGTCGTCCCAGTCTTCTTGGTCAATGTAAACTGCAACACCTCCTTTAAGATGCGCGATATTCATTCCTGCTTGATTTTTGTAAAAATAAAATCCATCAACGAGATCATTTCCTATTCCAATAAATGAATAGTAATCTTTTGTATCATCCGTTGTCCATAGAGCAGTAAATCGGGCTAGGACACCCATTCCAGTTCTATATTTTATTCTTCTTTTACTTACTAATCCAGCATCTGCCGTAGCATTAGCAGTTGTTTTCAATTCAGCCATATTATTCAAAAATGACACAGACGATTTTGTTTCTGTTTTTGTCCATATCCTAGTATTAATGGTATATGGAAAGATTTCTTGTAATACTGGTGTTAATTGACCTACTACTGCTTCACCAAAAGCGGTTTTTGAATTATTTGTTTCAATATTACCATCGTATCCAACACTGACATTTATAAATTCTCCGTCAGGATTTTGTGCGATTAAATTTCTCTGGTGGGACATCTCTATATATAAACAAAAAAAAATTAACTATCAAAAATTAATAATTACTTCTTAACTAATTGTAATAATATTTGCCTTCACTTGAACCTCTCGCTGAGTGATAGCAAGAGTGTAATGATTGAGCCCATTAACACCTGGAGTAGTAGCCATCATCTCCCAGCGTCTCTCTTGAGAAAGGTCAAGCCCACTAATTTCATTCTGGTCTTTACTCCAAAGCGGGCGAGTGTTGTCAAATGTATCCACCCAGAACCAGTTGTATTGATAGACATTGCTATTTACCAAAGCACTACCTTCAATCTTATTTTTTAGATACATGTAATCTTCAAGGGTCGTATTTGCGGTGCCAATATTAAATTCTTGAAGCCTAGACCCGTCAAGGGTAGTATAGAAGGAAGTAATCTTTGAACCATTCCTATTATCGTTATCATATGCGGTATTCTTTGTTTCTTCATTATTGAATGCCGAATGGTAAATTTTCTTAATTCTCCGTCCGTGTCCTCTATCGAACCTCATAATAATGTTCTGACTTGGAGATGCCTGAATTGTGTTTTTGTATGAGTATGGGTAGTCAATCGTAAAAGACATACCTTCGGCACTGCTCACTTTTTGTTGAATAGACTGGATAACATCAGGGTTTGTTTCAACCGCTAGAAACAAGTTTAAGTTTGATACCTGTGAATTAGTTGTGCAAGGAAAAGAACCTTGATTTGCTGTGTTAATAGTGGTAGCAAGACCTGTATTAGCATCAACACCACCAACATGATAAACAGTTCTGTTACTAGCCGCCCAAACAATTCTCATGGTCAGAATTTCAGGAAACATAATAGTCTTATCAAGTGCAAAAATAGTATTGTAAATCATAGACAATGGAATCTTCACATAAATAAGGGGGTCTGTGTTAGCACCACCAATACCTCCCTCAAGATACTTTGCCTCAGTGTATGAAACATTCACAGCAGACAAAGCACCCGCTCCAGTTGTCAGCAAAGTATCATCATGTCTTCGAGCATTAAGTGATGGAGGAGCGATAGCCCCAGCAATAGCATTGCCATAAACATTCAATGTTGCGCGAAGGTGAGCATCGGTATCAATACTACCCGCTACAGTCGCAGCACTTGCCTGTTGTCCAGCATACACGTTAGCAGTAAAGGCTGTTGTAGCACGTCCATCAGCATTACACTTTTGAAGCATACACCCGACACCAACACCTGCTCCATGGTTCTCAAGTGCCAAAAAGTCCTTCAATGAAGTCTCAGGCTTCCAAATCATTTTCGTAATAGTTCCAACATTATTCAAATCACACAAATAAACACCACTACGGGTTTGAAGTTGAATCTGTCTAATCATACTCAAACAATCCATAAAAATACGATTGTGTCTATCTACAACTCCTGAAGCACCTGGGGCGTAAGTGAAACTCAGCACCGACTTTGCCAAGTTAAATGGGCGACTGATAAGGTCGAATGTGCTTTCCTGACCGCCCGCTGAAGTAACAACAACATTTCCTGCTCCTTCGCGAGGAGTAAGTTTGTTAAGGCGATACGAACCGCTGATATAATCAGTCTTACTGAAGTCTAATTCTCCGCCGTGTTGAGTTGGCATTTTGTTTTTTTGCTTTTGGCAGTTGTGAAATTAACTAATTCACCAGAATATATTTATAGAAAAAAATAAATAATTCTAAAATAATTAATTTAGTCGATAGCATGCTATCGACAATTGTCCTAAGGGACTAATTTATCTCTGTTTCAAAAGATTGAAAAAGGATGTAAATAAATTAAAATAATTAGTCTCTCTGTAAATCAACAAAGTCATTACAATACCCAAACCATTAAGATTTATAGCCTGATCGTTTTCGTCCGTCAAGTAAAACCTAAATACATTATTTGAACTGGAGGATAATTTCTTACCATACTCTGACCCACTTCCGTCGTATATAACGGCACCAAAAGGAATTTCGTTGGCAGTGTATATTTCTTGTAGCACGTGATTATCTCCTTCACCAACTAAGTCCGATTGAAGGTATAAAGTCTTTTCACCAGTTAAAATAATTACATTTGGCGATTTAATGAAATCATTGGCAAAGAAATATGTGGAATTTCTATCAAACCCCATTACTTCGTGAATACGGGTATCACCATCAAATATAAACCGCGGTTGAATACCTCCGTTATTTGAAACACTGAATGTTAATTTGCCATCTTCTGGTTCTATGTTGGTATTATTACTGGATACAGCATAAGTATAATTATTTGGGCTGTCTGCGGTTAGCACCTCCAACAACTTATTTTTTAGATTGTTCATTGTGTAGTTTCCCTCAGGTATCGTAATTAAAGCCTCATACCCGTCTTCGCTAAGAGTAAAAGTATTGTATGGTGAAGCCACAGAGTAATACGACTTTGGAACATAGATATGAAGAATTTTACAATGTGTGGGATTGTCCAGTGATTTTAAGTTTATTTCGTGTGTAAAGTCGCTATCTGTGCCTGTTATTCTGTTTTTACTATTTATGTAATAGATACCACTTGACCTGCCCCCTTTGTAATCCATGATATATCATACAAATAATATTTCAAATAAAAGTATCAAAATTACCATATCCATTCTGTGCTTTCAACTTTTCCGCTTCTTCTTCTTTTAAGTCTGTGAAACCCGAACTAAACTTAAATCGGTTGCCTTTCGCTCGCTCCATTAAAAACCTCATTGAGTGCCATCCACAAGTTGAGGAAGTATCACTCTGTTGCTTTACTTGATTGACCTTCATCAATAAATAACTATCGGGGTTGCTTTTGTCAATTAGTCGTTTCATTTGTTGTTGAAAGTCTTCCGTTGGTTGGTAAAGTGCTAATGGGTCATACACTTCCACTGACCTGTCTTTATCCAGACTTACCCATATAGCAATCCAATGAGACCCCGCTTGTTTGTGATTGTCCAAATTCATAATAAATCCGTATCGCTTTCTGCTTCCGGGCTTCAACTTATAGATTTCATCACTGGCTATTGCTCCGAGATACCATCCATATTTTTTCATTATGTCGTCTATTTCATTAGTCATTAAACCGCGACCCTCTCCTTGTAATGGGACTTGCTCTGGCTGTGGTTTTGACTCTGCCTCTGGTTGCTCTGGCTGTTGCTCTTGTTTTGGCTCTAATGGTGGGGGTATGGTTGTCTCCGCGACGCTCGGGGGTATGGTAGGGGGTGAAACCCCCTCCGGTGGAACCCCCTCCAGGGGCATCCCTTCATCAACATTTAAATCCGCTGAAACTTGTTTATCTACATTTGGGTCTATTGTCATTTTGTTCGTTAGAGTATTTACAAAATCATGTTTGTTCATTGTGTGTTTCCAATCTTTGCGGGCTAAGTATTTTTTTATTTTCGCTATTGAAAATACCTTATCAATTAATTCATCTAATGTCTTCGCTCCACTACCTTTTTGTTCAGTAATACCCATATACTCTTCATATCTAGCATAATCCGCCACTTTTCTTTTTACGTTTTTCACCTCACTTCCAACATCAATATTAAACCTTTTAATCATGTTAATAATCCACTTTGAAGTGTCTTTGTAATTTAATTTGTTATGACCGTCATTATCTAGTCTCTTTTTTAAAGCCTGTGCTAACTCTTTTATGGTAATGGTTGGGTGATAAGTTTTTGAAAATCCAGAGATTAAAAATTGATTAATTTGTAAATTTTCAAGATGCTTACCCTTTTCTTCCGCTTTCTTTTTTTCCTTTTCAAGTTTTTCTTTATATTCTTCTGCTAATTTTTTCTGTTCTTCTAAAGACGTTGCCGTGGCTATAGCCGTCTGAATATCTTGACTGGCTTTTTGTAAGTCTTTGAGACTCATCTTTTTAATGAATTTATTTGTATATCCTGCTAATTTCAGTGTTTCAATATCTTTCTGCTTTTGCTTTTTTTCTTCCTCATATTGCTCTTTCGTTTTCAATGGTGCTTCATCTCCTAAATTAGGTAAGGCTGGTGCTTGTGGTGGTGCTCCTAATGGTGGTGCTAATGGTGGTGCTTGTGGCGGTGCTCCAAATTGTGGTGCTTGTTGTGGCTGTCCAAATTGTGGTGGCATAATATATTGATATTGCGGTGGCGGTGGCAATGCTTGTATTCTATTTTTTCTGTCTTCTTCATATTTTACATCATCTATGAGTTTTTGCTCCCTTCTTAGTTCTCTGTCTTTTTGTTCTTGTCGTTCCTTGATATCGGATAGTTCATTGCGGTGTATCCTTGCTAATTCATCCTGCCTTTCCTTCGCATCTGCTACGTCTTTTCGTTCTAGCCTTTTCTTTTCTTCTTCTAAATCCTCCCTTTTCTTCTTTTCCTTTTCTTCCTCGTCATGTATTAACTCATATTTCTTTTGTAAGTTGCTTTGTATCTGGTTTCGGTTCTCATGTTAAAGACGATTGAAATCAGATTTGATTATTTTTTCTCTTGGTTTGCGGCTAGCCCTTTGAGACTTTGGTTTGCCAATATATTTCATAAAAAGTTTAACGATTTGTAATGTGCTTAAATCATTTGTTTTCTTACCAAAATTAAGATAATATTTTTTACCCTTCTGGATAATATACGGCCTCCCGCTCTTATTTCTATAAACTCGTGGGGGTCTTACCTTAGCCTTTTTCACATTCTTAGTCTTAGCGACCATAGTATAGATAGACATCTATTTTTCTTTATTAAAAAAATTAATCTGTTGATATTTATCAACTTCACTCTCGTTGCTGTCGCAACTTCCGTTTGTTGATAAACATCGATGTTTGAAAAACACACGGGAGCGGCAGCGGGAGTGTGGATTTTCAAATATCTTCATCTGAACTTTACAGCACCTCCTCGTTGCTTACCATACCCAAGTTTTGCGGCAGTAGCACTAACACTACCCGTAAGGCACCCCAACACTACTCAATGCCCCCGCAGTCCTAGAGATTACCTTATTATCGCGAAGGAATTTATTAACAGCCAAGGCAGTTTTTCCGACCTTAGCCCAGTTAATCTTTCCTCCCTTTTGACCACTCTTCTTGGTTTTCTTTTTTCCTCCCTTCTGTGGCATTGATGGATTGTATCCGATGTTATATCCTGATGGTTGTGAAATTATCACTGGTGATACTGGCATATATAATACAGAAAAATAATTAATTACAAATTTTTATTTCAACCGATAAGCAAAGTTTTTTCTTAACTCATCATCAACACTTGAAACATAAAGAAAATTAAATCTCTCCTTTGTTGCTTCGTGATACTTTTGAAGAAAGTAATCAAAATCAAAAGATAAGTCTAAGTGCTTATAAACGAGTTCCATTTTGTCCTGAGACTGGCTTGGAAAGATTAATAGATAATCTAATTGCTTAATGGCTTCTGGCCGTAGGTCGTTCAAATACTGACTAGACATAATCACCTTTGATTTATAGTGCCTATTCTTTTTTAACAAATCGCTCACGGACTTGTCTCTTAATCCACTTCCTAAATCATCCAAAACAAAAACAACCTCTGGAGAAATATACTTACTTGGTCTTTCTTTCGGTGCCTCCTTTATCTGTTTCTTTTCTTTGCCAAAATAAAGAAATTGTGGTTTCTCTATTTCCTCTTTGTCTTGTTTTACTTCGCCCTCCTGCTCTTCGTTATCTCTGTTCAGTTTGTCCAACTCGTAATCAATAATATTCACACCATCCGATTTAAGAAAAGTATATATTGCCATCGGGTTTCCCCTGTTCTTAAAGTGCTTAACCATTGCTTTATAAATGTAGTCCTTGTGGATTGTTGAAGCGATAACGACAATGCGGGTTTTTCTGTCAGTCGTCCTTTTCAGTATTTCAAAGAGTGCTGTCGTCTTCCCGCTCTTCTTACGGGCTAGCAAAAATATGTTAGCATACGGCTCGTTAAATAATTTGTAGCCCTTTGCTTTTTTGTTTCCATCACCCTCTTGTTTTACTGGCTTCACCTTGACATTGCTTATCTTAAGCATCACATATATTATTAAGCAAGAAATAGTTATGAATTTCTAAATTCATACATTGTTGCTACGCAACGAATTCCAAACACACAACAATTCTTCCCGCTAAATTTCCTGTGTCAATATTTCCGCTGTCGGTTTCAAGGACTTTAAATGTATATTGTCCGTCCGTCCATCCGACGACCCGACGACACCCAAATTATAACCGAGATTTGAAATGTTTGCTGTAGTGCTGTCCGCAAATGTTCCAATAATTCCAATTCTATCCATGTAAAGAATTCTGGTTTTGGTTTCGGTCTGGTCGTTCATATAGTGAATAAATTTTACATTCATTTTGGTGGGTGTGAATGACATTTGGATATTCTTATTAAATGTTTTGCTTCCTCCCGCAAAATCATTGCTCAGAAAAATAATCTTTTGGTATTTATAGTCAGTCATGGTTATATTATTGATGATAAACTTTTTAATAATCAAAATATTTTCGCGGACTGCCTGCGACTTTTACTCACGGATAAGTGAAAAAAAGAATATAAGTTGTGTTTATTGTATCCAGAGCGGGATTAACTCAAAAATCAAATGTATTTACAAACCAATGTCAGATTGGTGTGTTAGTTTTGATGAAGCAATGCCTTTAATGTGCTCAAATGATGATATGTGGTATAAAATACATACCTATGAATGTTCATTTCTTTGAAGAAGGCGATGGAAGGCATATCCCAATCAAAAGTGTTAAAATACCGACATAAGTATTAGCAACCTCACAAGGTAAGTTCTTTTCAGATAGCCTTACGATACAAAGGGTTATAATGGAGATAATGATACCCATTTGAAATAAGTATTTAATAAGACGGCTGTCTGTCGGTCTGTTTGTTATACAACAACAATTCCAGTTATCTTCCAATTCGTGCTCTACTTTTTTTTCCTCATTCTTCAATGAAATGTCTAAAACACGATTTTTTATTTCTGGAGTTAGTTCGCCGTCTATTTCAATGACTGGCGGTGGCCTATGAAGTCTAGTTGTATTATTGCTGGACATTTGAAAAAACGACTGCTCGTATTTCTGCTAATTGGTTGGTTTGGTCTTGTAATATATTAAGTAAAGTTTTATTTTCTTTTTCTAAATTAACTACCCTATCTCGGACATGTCCAAGATTATCTGATAATTGTTGAACGGCTTTAATTAACGGGGCAATAAACTCTGAATAACCTATACCATAACCGACATCACCACTATCAACACATTTAACATCTTCTGGCTTAACACCCACACCTTTCAATTCGTATTCCGCTCTTTGCTTTGGGCAGGGAACCATAATTGTTTCTTTTATAAAACCGCCAAAATCTAGCATATCCATTTCTGTTAGTATTTCTTCTAATTCCTGTGCTATTAAGCCAGTCCTACATTTCTTTTTGTCATCAATAATACGATAGCAGACTGGATTTAACTTATTAATAAAATCTAAGCCTAAACATTCCTTTATATCTTCTTTTTTTCTCCTATCAGAATATTGAATTGGATTAGACAATACCCATAATTGTCCATCGCTCGCTCTTAATGACATTAAAGCAGTATTTGAATTATTCTCCCATATGAACCCACTCGTTGAAGAACCATTAACTCTAAATCTAATAGCATAAGAAGTAAATCCTCCTCCTCCTCCTGCTGGTGCTGTTCCTGTTCCACTTAATGTTTTATTTGTCCCAGACTGAGACATATAAATTCCCCAGTTTGGATCAGTAGCATCCCATACAAATATTCCGCGGCTACTACCCCCGTCTGTTTGTCCTTGAATTGCTATTTTTGCCCCATTAGTTGTTGCCGATGCCGTTGTTAGCACCCCAGAATATGTAATTCCCGCACTAGCCGTTATTGCCTTTGAAGCAGTGATTGCTGTGTTGTTAATTCTAAATAATTCTGTCGCCGCACTATGATAAAATACGTGGCTATCGGCAGAATTAACATTATAAATCAATGTATTACTAGCAACACCAAATCCAAGAAAAGCAGTCGTTGATGGTGTTCCTCCATCCCATAAAACCAGTTTATTGTTGGCCAAGGCATTTCTATCAATGAAAACACTTTTTCCAGCACCTACTACTATATTGTCGCTTGTTGTTAATGTCGTCGTTGATATACCCGCATTTGCTGTTATTAATCCACTCGCGGTTGCCGTTGTTGTTGATATACCCGCACTAGCCGTTATTAATCCTTTTGTCCATAAAGTCCCGTTTGCCCCGTTTAATGACATTAACAATTGATCTGCTGAATTTTCCCACACAAAACCATCCGCCGAAGCATTACCGCTCCTAAATCTTACAGCAAAGCCTGAAATATCGTTGCCCGCCACCGCTGTTCCTCCACTTAATGATTTACCAGCCCCAGGTTGCGCCATATAAATACCCCATCCTGAGTTGTCTGTATCCCACATAAATATACCCTGTCCATTTCCTCCGTCAGTTTTATTTTGAATAGATAACTTACAACCACCATCTGCTGTTATTAATCCACTTGCGGTTGCTGTTGTTGTTGATACTCCCGCGGTTGAAGTAATTGTCGTTCCAGTTATTGTTCCGCCATTTGTTATATTGTTTGAGTTCATATCTAAGGCACCATAAAACCGCATACCGCCAGCATTGTTAAAACGGACAATGTCAGACGAAGCACTTTTATTATCCAAAAGTTTTGAAATATAAAGTCCTGCTCCTTTTACATCAGATGCTACATTCGTAAATACATAACCTCGTTGGTTCGTGGTTCCACTTGTAGCGGTATTTAGAGTAAATAAGAAATACTGATAATCACCCGTTGTCTGTGAAAAGAATATATCTCCTCCGTTTTGGTTTAATATCCTCGCCCCATTATATGTTATATTTCCACCATTAATGATATCTACATTATTAAAATCGGCTTGGCTTAATAAGGTCAGTGCTTTTACATCATTTCTACTTCCATTAAATATATTAATTCCTGTTATGGTTTGGTCTCCTGTTAGTTTTACATTTTGCCCGTCCAATGTGTCCGCATACCCTTTTGTCGCTCCGTCTGTTGATAATGTCGGAGTTCCAAGGTTGGCTATTTTGCTACTATTACAATCTAACCCCGAAGCATTTATCCAACCGACAATCGTCCCGTCAATAATAAAACTTATTTTTTTCGCAGAAATTTCAAAGTTGTAATATGTTGCAGTTTTCATATTCAAACTAGCAATTGACCCGATATTACTGGTAGAATTGAAAACGATAAATGTGCCCTTTGTTGTTGAATTGATTGAATTTCCCGTTATTTCCACACCACTGCTATATGTCTTAATTCCTGCTATGGTTTGGTTTCCTGTTAGTTTCACATTTTGCCCGTCTAATGTATCCACATAACTTTTATTTGCTCCGTCCGTTGTTGCTGATGGTGTGGCTAAGTTTGTTATTTTGTTGTTATTCAAAGATAGTGTAGTGCCAGTTGCGGTTATAATTACATTATTACCTGAATATAACTCAACATACGAACCCGTTATTTGTATCGGATAATAAGTCGCAGTTGCTATTTTTTGTGCGGCAATCATTCCTATATTTGTCGCTGTATCAAAGGCAATACCGATACCATCAAAAGCGGTTGGAGCAGTAGCACCCCGCACTTCTATTGTTGAAGTAAATTTTTTATTCCCTGCTATGGTTTGGTCTCCTGTTAGTTTGACAACCGAAGTATCAAGGACAGAAACATCCACACCATCAACGAGATTTACATTTGTTATGCTTTGGCTTTTCATATCAATCCCTGCACTAGCATTTATTATGTTGCTGAATGTTTTGGTTCCTGCTATGGTTGGTCTCCTGTTAGTTTGACGACTGCGGTATCAAGGGTGGATACATCAATACCATCAACCAAATTTACATTTGTTATTGAAAATCCTCCCATATTTAAACTGCCCGTCATAGCCGTTGTGCCGTCCTTTGCCAGTTTCGTATCGGTATATGCTTTCGTTGAAGCATCGCCGTCATAGAATGGTGCGGGCAGTCCGCTGATTGCTGTCGTGCTGTTAAAATTTAAAACATTATTTGTCAATGTCATTCCACCACCTGTTGTTGGAGCAAAAAGTATAGAAGAACCGACAATAGTTAGTGGATAGCCCGTGGCTCCACCCGCATCCGACGAATAGATAGAGCCCATATTATTGTTGTAATTAAATAATAACTTGCCAGTGTTTGATGGATTTGAGTCTTTTACACCCACATAAGTAGTAAATGTTTTGTTTCCTGTTATGGTTTGGTCTCCAGTTAGTTTTACCACCGAAGTATCAAGAGCCGAAACATCAATACCATCAACATTACCGACATTTGTTATGTTAAATCCGCCCATATTTAAATCTCCAAACATCATGGCGGTGCCATCTAATCTTATAAATGGAGAGTTTGTATTGCGCCATTGGCCTGTTGAATAAATGAGCAGTTGGTTATCGGCGGGTGTGCCTGTAATTATCACATCGCTGTGTGTGTTAATTGAGCCGTCCGCGGACACTTTCGCATTGTTCGCTATGTGCTCTGTTATCCAATCATCAACATCTTTTGTATTTAGTAAATTAACTCCCGTTATGTTCAAATATCCGCCCATACCAATATTGCCGAATTCATCAACATTTATCGGAAAGGTTTTATTTACCCAGTTTATTGAGTTATATGTTAGATAACTATTCATAGCAATTGGTGCTGTTATGACTACATCAGAGAGTGTATCAATTGAGCCGATTGTTGTATTTCTCTATTTACCATCTACATCATTATATGTTAAGTATTGCCCGACCATTGGTGCGGATATGTTTGTGTCTATGAGATTGTATAGACTGGTTTGGTGCGGATTACTTGTATTGGAGCGGTG
Organism: Paulinella micropora; assembly: GCA_019918135.1. Lineage (NCBI taxonomy): Eukaryota > Cercozoa > Imbricatea > Euglyphida > Paulinellidae > Paulinella > Paulinella micropora. Next base: position 75,917 of record WBZZ01005769.1, on the reverse strand, counting down.
TTGAGTTGAGGCTTTAACTTCGTCGTTGTCCCTTACTCGTTGCTCTGTGTAGTATAAATTTTTTCCTTCTTTGATATCTGTAGTTGATTTTAAAGCGAGCCGTGTATCAAAGCGTTTATCAGTGAAATAAAGATTTACGGGTTCGGCATCTTCTGGCACTCTGTCTGTGTTTAAACCAATAATATTTGTGTTGGTAAGGTCTAAGTTTTTTATGTCTTGACTATCAACAGCAATTTCTGATAAACCTAGTAAGGATTTATATTGACTACCCATTGTATATTAATTAATAAAATAATTAATTTTATTTTTGTTAAATTATAGCAACAAAGATTAAAAGCGTATCTAAATTATGCCGTCAAAGGAAGCATCAAAGGAAAATTGGAAGAAGGCAGTTCAAGCAAATAGAGAAAATGCTGAACGGCGAAAGGATGAATGGGCTCGCGAACGTCTCCGCAAAAAGGGAGAACTGAAAGATAAGACTATAGATGAAATGATTGAAACTGATGCTGAGTTAGGGGTTGCTAAGGAAATACTTGGAAAACCAGAAGTCGTAGAAGACGAAAGCGAAAGCGACAGCGAAATTGATATGTCTGATGTTATTGCAAATCATATGCTTAGAAAGATAAAAAAGAATGCTAAAAAGCCAAAGAAGAAACCAGCAAAGAAAGCACCACCACCCAAGAAGCCAGAGAATGATAGTGAAGGAGAAGAAGAAGAAAGTGAGAGTGAAGAAAGCGAAGATTATGAAACAGGCGGAAAACAGCGAGGCGGCAAAAAACGAAGTGAAAAAATATCAGTCAATGTATATAACAATACACCAAAGAGTAAAGAAAAAAGTAAGGAAGCAGAAAAGATATTTTTGAAATTCTAATGGACAACAAACATACAACTGCTAATATTAATGCACAGGATAAGAATACGCTACTAGAAGATACTCCGAAAGGCGAACCAACAGAGGAAGAAAAAAAAGATACAGCACAGGAAATATTTAGGCAGACAAAGCCCAGAACAAGGGGTACAACAATATGGGCAGATAAAGTTTTAGATATGGTAAATATTGATTTAATGGATATGACAAAAGTTGCAACAAAAAATAAAAATTATAATTTTGCATTGATTTGGATTGATATTCATAGTCGGTATGCTTATGCCATCCCGATAAAAAATAAGTTTTCAACTACGGTTTTAGAAGCACTCAAAAAACTACCAAAGCCCAAGGCATTTATCTCAGACAGCGGTGGTGAATTTAAGGGAGCGGTTGGAGAATGGATTAATAATAATGGTATTAATCATTTTAAGGTTGAAGTGGGAGACCATAATTCATTAGGAATTGTTGATAGATTTGTAAGAACTCTACGAGAGCAACTCCATGTTATATGGGCTTATAATGGTAACTTTGATTGGATAAATTACATTGAAGATGTGGTTTATTATTATAACAAAAAGAAGCATTCAACTATTAAAGCATCACCACTTGAAGTATTTAATTGAACTGATACTAACAAGCAAGAACATTATGTAGATAAGAATTTATTTGACTTCAAAGAAGGAGACAAGGTAAGAAAACTTAACAAAAAGCACATATTAGAAAAGGGAGGTAAGACTTGGAGCAAACAAATATATAAAGTAAAAGGCCGTAGGGGCTACCGGATTATATTAACGAATGATGAAGTTGTGCCACCAAGGCAATTATTAAAGACTGAGGCTACCGAAGAGGAACCGGACAACACAAAAGACGAACCGGATATTAATAAAGAATTAAAAAAATTAACAAAGGAAAAGCAAACAAAGCATTTACTGAAACGCGAAAACTTGGATGAGTCCAACATCCGCACAGGGACAAGAGTCCGAAAGAAGAAGATCATTTTGGACTTATACTTCTCGCTTGTCATCACATAACTTAGTAAAAAAAGGCACCTTATCTAAAATGTAATAATTCTTCAAAGCCGACCACGAATGGAATACTCTGACAACATTGTCGTCACCAATCGCCACGAAATACAAATCTGGCTCCCCTGGGCAGATCATATCTATGGCCTCAACTCTTGTCGCATCTTGGGCATCGGCCTCAGCATAAATAGCATTTGGCATATTGCGATCATTGCTAAATGACACATAGCATTTTTTGCCCTCCTTATACTTAGGGGTGACTTTGCCTTGGACTTATTTGACTTGACTAGGTCAAAAGGACTGCTCGCATTACCCCGCTTACCCTCAGTAGCCGCCTGATGTTTCTGGTCTGATGGAACATCGCTTTCATCTGCGACAGGGGTAGGTGTGGCTTGCTCTTGGACAGGCTCTGCTGGGGTTTGCTCCTCTGCTTCTGGAGCTGGAGCGGTGATCTTCTTCTTCGGCGGCATAGCCTACCCACACATCAAAAAGCACAAAAACACATGTGTGGGTAGTGCCTTTAAGCCGTTCTAATCAATAAACTAATCAATATACTAATATGTGCTTTTTACTGATGTATGTGATTATATTGTCTTATGTGCGTGTGTGCCGTGTTGATTGATGAGAGGTGAGCGGGTAGGCAGGCACCACACAACACAAACAAGACCACTTAATTCTCCTCCCTCATACATCGATACATATTCCCACAATTTTCATTCTTTACATTAGTGAGTTCTGGGAAGTGGTCTTCACTATATCTAATATAAGATTTGTTGAAAGAGAGACCTTCATTTTCTATTCCATTAAGTATCCTATCTTGGACTACTTTGGTAAATTCGTTTCTATTCTCCTTCTTCCACATGTTAAACATTTTCCTCTCCTTTTCAATCCTCCTTAGCTCCTTCTTTCTATTCCTCTCGTATTGTCTATCCTCCTCCACATTGTCGCTTTCCTCATCAAGCCTTCTCAAAACTCTATTTATTGCTCTAATCTTTATTTCGTCTGGTCGTTTTTTCTCAACTAATAATTTCATCTCTTTATCGCTCTTATTAATACGCTCCTCAGATATAATCTTATACTTTTTCAATCTATCTTTTCCAATCTTTTGAACAAGAAAATCCTCCACCCAATCCTCCTCCGTTTTATCGCCTATGCCTATCAACCTCTCGCTCATCTGGTTCTACTGCGACACTGCGACACCACGGCACCGAGGCGTCGCAGGGTTTGAGGTTTAGGTAGTGAATGCTGATAATTATTTTTTTCCTTTTTTCATCGGTTGCTCCTACTCCACCTTTTTTCCAGATTATCATCTTAAGTTGGATGTGTATGTTTTTATGAGTGTAATTGTTGCGAAATGGTAGCGAGAGTGTCAGATAGATGAATGGGAAAGGTTCTCACACTCGGTTTTCCGTGTCGTGGGTTCAATTCCCACTCGTATATTATCTGATATTTTTCGCCTTATTTTTTTATTTTTTTGTCATATTGCCTTTTTACTTTGGCGGAGCGGTGTGATGAGTTTCTTTTGAG